>MU720635.1:0-34697 GCA_026770625.1 Nicotiana glauca
TCCCAAGTGGCGACTCTGAATCTTTTAAACAAAAGAATCCCGTTTCAACCGTCCTTTAATTGGAAAAACTCTTTTATGTTTATATATCCCTTTCGCCTGGGTGTAAGCGCCGTAAAAAGAGGTGTGAAAGGAATCAAGGGATCTTATTTGATTTATCAAATAATGGAAAGATCTACTTAGCAAAATAAAATTTCAATCAAGACGACAAGTCAAGGTAAATCAACATAAGTAACATCTTATTCTTGGAAAGAATCACTCTACGATTCCTTTCAAGGATCAAATCCCTTGGTTTGTAATCTCTCAAGATTCACGTCAATCAAGAGACAAGAAGACCTCACGAAGTATATATATACATCTGTACCAGTCTTGAAGAAATATAGTTTAATCTTACCAATTTCGTACTCTTTGTTCTACTCTAAACAAGCTTTGTAATCTTAGGAAACTTTACTGTATAATCAGTAGAGAAAAGAAAGAGAGAAAAATAGTAGCGAGGCATTGTATCGAAAATATCACGAGTGTACTTAGATTCAAAAGTGAGTTGGTGTTCGGAGCTGACAACAATACAATTGTACGAAACTATTCAAGGAGCTTTGAAGAGAGAACACCCTTGCAACCCAAGGGGACTGGAGTATGATTCACATTAAATCTAAACTAGTATAAAAACTTGGGTGTCTTTAATTCCGGCACTTTACTTCTACTTTCAGTTATATTCAATTTTTATAATGGGTAAACTAGTCAACTACTTAGGTTACAAAAAGAAAAATCGATAATTCATCCCCCTCCCCCCCTTATACTTTTAGTTGGTACTAGAGCATGTCTCACATATTTATATTTTGCTTCACATCTAGTGAGAAAATATCATGTCAAACCAAATAACTATTGGAGCTCTTTCCAAAAGGGACATCGCAAATAAGACCACAATTTTAATGGACAACACTACTCCCATTGGAAGGTGCGCATGAAATATATGAAAAGTGTGATGTCAAAGTATGGTGTGTTAGCAAAATAGAAAACTATCTGTTTCCAGTAGTAAGACAACCACCCCTGATTCTAAAGATATAGATGACTACTCTAACGAGCAAATGGATATTGTTCAAGTTAACGTTAAGGCATGAAAATTACTCTATAATGTTATAAGTGGAGAAGAATATAAAAAAATTTCAAGTTGTGATACCGCCAAGGAAATGTGGGACCAACTGGCCAAGGAAATGTGGGACCAACTGAAATTTACCTGTGAAGGAACTATCAAAGTGAAAGAAACACGGATAAACCTATTTGTTCACGATTATGAACTCTTCCAAATAAAAGAAGGTGAATCCATTAAAGAAATATTTGCACAATTCAGCAAAATCATTGGCGATCTGAAAGTCTTTGGTAAACCTTACTCAATTGGTGAGCATGTTCGTAAAATCCTAATAATTTTTCCTACCACATGGAAGACAAAAGTACTTGCACTTGAATCTCAAGATTTAGACAAACTGTCACATGATGAACTACATGAAGATCTCATAGTATTTGAGAAAACACATCTCAAGAGAACGTGTCAAGAAGAGAAGAAGAAAACAATTACCATCAAAACAACAACCGAAGAACCTGATAATGATATTGATATTGATGCAGAAATTTTGAAGAAGAAATTTTCATGGTTTCGAGAAATATGAATGGATTTATGAGAAGATACAAAAACAAAAAAAGGGAAGGATGTTATCTAGAAGAACCGGACAATACAATGAACAAGACCAAAATGATGGAAGATATTTTGAATGTGGAAGGTATGGCCATGTTCAAGTTGAATACCCGGATCTTAAAAGAAAAGTCTCTAGAGGGTTCAATAAACACAAATTATTCGGAAGCTAGAGCGATGAAGATAGCTCAGAACATGAAGAAATATCAAACCTGTATTTCATGACTATATTAGAAAATGATATGACAAATATTCTGGTTGCTGGAGTGATGAATATATAGCAGATATGACTGCAACAAAGATACTGAAAATTCTTCATGGCACGAGGTTAAGCAAGTGAAGTAAGATCCTATAGTTGTGATAGATGTAATGAATTGCGGGACATTTTGGATCTTACCCTTAAAGAGTCTTAAAAAATTCTTAACGAATTAGAGAGACTCAATAGGGAAAAGAAGGACTGGAAACTCAAACTTAAAGTCTGTGAAATCGAAAGAGACGTTCTTTAAGATGAGGTTCAGGAATTGTAATTAAAACTTAGTGGCATGTAAAAATCCCCCAGTCACAGTTCTGTCAAGTTTAACCAAGCGACTTACAAGACAACTAAAAACCGACCTGTTAGAACTGAGTCCACAAGTATTGACACAAGTTGTAGATCAAAAACTGGGTCAACCCTTATGTGCCATTACAGTAACAAGGCTGGACATAGTATTCTTTCTGTAGATTTCGTAAATTTAATATTTCAAGATGGATTTGATAACCTAAAAATAGTCTTGATCCTATTATAACTAACCAAAAAGGACCCAAGTAAGCTTGGGTACCTAAAAGAAGGTGATAATTCTATTTTGCAGGAATACTACAGAAAGAGTCGTAAAGAGAAATGGTATTTA
Organism: Nicotiana glauca; assembly: GCA_026770625.1. Classification (NCBI taxonomy): domain Eukaryota; kingdom Viridiplantae; phylum Streptophyta; class Magnoliopsida; order Solanales; family Solanaceae; genus Nicotiana; species Nicotiana glauca. The sequence goes on from MU720635.1 coordinate 2,572, forward strand.
GTTAGTGCATATTCCAGTCACATGACAGATGACAAAAATCTGTTAAAAGAAGTCACAAATAAATGGAGGAAATGTCAAATTTTGGTGATGATTCAAAAGGAAATATCGCTGGTACTGGCACAGTTCTATTCAGCAATAACTATGATATTATAGAAGTATACCTTATGGATGGACTCAACTATAATCTCTTGAGCATAAGTAAACTATGTGATTTTGGATATAAAGTTAAATTCAAGAAAAAATGGTATGCCATTAATGATGAGTCAGGTAAAATATTTCTGCCAGGAAAAAGGTATGGAAATGTATATATTTTAGACTGCATTGAAAACCTAGCTGGTCATAATTATTTGCATCCATATCTGATGATCCATGGCTATGTCATAAAAAACTTGTCCATGCAAGTATTTATTTAAAAGAAAAAAAATTCCAAACATGATCTAGTTACCCAAACTCATTTTTTTGAGAAATCATGTATGTGATGCATGCCAGCTTGGAAAATAAACCAGAAACTCTTTCCGAGCCAAATACATTGTGTCCACAACCAAGCCCCAACAATAACTTCACATGGACTTGTTTGGACCTACTGAAACTACTAACATTAGAGTAAACAATATGATTTTGTTATTGTTGATGACTACTCATGCTTTATATGGGTAATTTTCTTATCTCATAAAGATGAAGCTTTGAAAATTTTTGAGATTTTCTACAAAAGAATTGAAAGAGAAAAGGGGTATCTCATCTCAACCATACAAAGTAATCATGGAGGAGAATTTGAAAGCAGAGCCATTGAAGAATTATGTAACAATCAAGGATATACTAATAATTTCTCAGCCCCAAGAGCACCCCAACAGAATGGAGTAGTTGAACGCAAGAATAGAACTCTGCAAAATATGGCCAGAACAATGATATTAGAACATTCATTACCGAACTATTTTTGGGCAAAAGCAGTAAGCACAAAATGTCACATCCTCAATAGATGTCTCATAAGATTCATCCTGAAGAAGACTCTATATGAACTATGGCAAGGTAAAAGCCCCAATATAGGCACTACTTTCATCCGTTCAAAAGCAATTATTTCATTCACAACAATCATAAGGACAAACACGTAAAGTTTGATACAAGGAGTGATGAAAGTATTTTTTGGTTATTCTATTAACAGTAGATATTTTAAAGTTTACAAAAAATGTACTTTATTTGTAGAAGAATCAGTGCATGTTATATTTGATGACAATAACACTATGGCCGAGAAAGGAATCATTGCAAGTAATGAAGATATCAGTCAAAAATCATCACAGACAAACAAGTCACAGAAGTCAACTAATAGTATAGACATAGTCACAGAGTCGACTAGTGAACACATTAATAATCATATTGAACCATAAAATGAGTCAACTACTCTAAGTAGTTGGAACACGACCAAATGAACGGACAAGTGAACCAGAATATCCTCAAAAATTTATCATAGGGGATCCAAATTAAGGAATGAAAACTAGGGAGCTCTCAAGAAGAAGGCTAACAATGCACTCATTTCTCAAATCGAGCTAAATAAGATTGATGAATCCTTAAAAGACTCTAGCTAGGTACAAGTTACATAGGATGAGCTTGATTAATTCAACAAGAATCAAGTCTGGGAACTGGTACCTAAGAAAGCAAATGGTACTATTGTTTGTTACCCAACAGGGATATGAAATTTCACATTGAAATGGTTCAGGACACCTAGTCTATTTCTATTCAACCATACCATATGGATCCATATGAGTTGAAAGAATTGAAGGATCAGTTACAAGATTTTCTTGACATGGGATTCATTATATCGGGTGTTTCACCTTGGGATGTGCCGGTGTTATTTGTTAAGAAAAAAGACAGATCGACAAGGACGTGCATAGATTGTCGACAATTGAACAAGTTCACTATCAAGAACAAGTAAACACTACCTAGGATTGATGATTTATTTGACCAGATTCAAGGGGCCAAGGTATTTTCCAAGATTGATTTGATATTTGGCTATCATCAGGTGAATATTAGGACATCGGATGTCCCTAAGACAGCTTTTCAGGCACATTATGGTCATTATGAGTTTTTGGTGATGTCATTTGGCTTGACTAGTGCCCTTACAACCTTCATAGATTTGATAAATTGGGTGTTCAAGCCTTATTTAGATTCATTCATAATTGTCTTCATGGGTGATATTTTGGTTTACTCTCATAGTAGAAAGGAGCATGAGCAACACATATGGATAGTATTTTAAACTTTGAAGGATCATCAGCTATATGCCAAGTTTTCGAAGTGTGAGTTCAAAAGGTATCAAGGTGGATCCTAAGAAGATTGAGGCAGTTTAGAATAGGGCTAGACCTACTTCAGCTAAAGAGATTCGGAGCTTCTTGGGTTTGGCAGGTTACTATCGTCGGTTCGTGCAAGGGTTTTCATCTATCTCAAACCGATTGACCAAGTTAACCCAAAAGGGTTCTCTTTTCAGATGGCTCGATGAGTGTAAGGCGAGATTTCAAAAGATCAATATTATGTTGCCTATAGCCCCAGTATTGGTGTTGCCTACAAGTTCAGGGTCTTACATGTGTATTGTGATGTATCGCGTATTAGATTTGGCGCGAAATTGATGCGACACGGTAGGGTGATTGCCAACGCTTCTCATCAATTGAAGGTTCATAAGAAGAATTACCCGATGCATAATTTGGAGTTAGTAGCCATTATTGACGCACTCAATATTTGAAGGCCCTATCTATATAGAATTCTATGTAAGGTCTACCCGACCATTGGAGTCTATAGTACCTGTTCAAGCGGAAGGACCTTAATATGCAGCATAGTAGATGGTTAGAGTTATTGAAAGACTATGATATCACCATATTATATCATTCAGGAAAGGCCAATATAGTGGTTGATGCATTGAGCAGGAAGGCAGAAAGCAAGGGCAATTTTGGCATTTTTACCGCAATGGAGAGGCCATTAGCCATGGATGTTAAGGCTTTGGCTAGTCAGTTCATGAGGTTGTATGTTTTGGAGCCTAGCTAGGTTCTTCCTTGTATTATGGAACAGTCATCATTGTTGGAGCTTATCAAGGTTTTCCAGTTCAATGATCCTCACTAGTTGGTGTTGAAAGACACGATGCAATGGGGTGGTACTAAGGAAATCGTAATTTAAGATGATGGTTTTTGCGAATTTGGGGTTGGATTTGTGTTCTAATTTTTGATAGGTTGATAGATTTGATCCATAAAGAGGCTCACAGCTCATGGTATTCCGTTCATCAAGTTTTCACAAAGATGTACCATGATTTGGAGCAGTACTATCGGTGGCGGAAGATGAAGAAAGATATTATTAGTCATGTCTCTCGATGTTTAAATTGTCAACATGTGAAGTATGAGCATTAGAAATCGGGTGAGTTGATTCAGAGATTAGAGATACCGTAGTGTAAATGGGAGGGCATCACCATAGACTTTGTGGTAGGCTTACCACAGACCTTGAGGAAATATGACGTTGTTCGGTTTATTGTGGACCAGTTGACTAAGTCCTCACATTTCATTCTGGTAATGAATTTCGATACTTCAAAGTGGTTGGCTCGGATTTATGTGCACATCTCTATCATTTCTGACCAAGTCATGAAGTTCATATTACACTTTTTGAGACTTGTGCAGTGTGAGTTTGAAATGCAGGTTGAGCTGAGTATCGCGTTTCATCCTCAGACGGATAGATAGTATGATCATACTATTAAGATTTTAGAGGACATGTTGCATGCATCCTCTATAGATTTTAGGGGCAGGTGGGACCAATTTTTACCTCTATTGGAGTTCGCCTACAACAACAACTATCAGTAAAATATCCAGACATCTTCGTATGAGACCTTATATGGAAGGCGATGTCGTTCTCCGATGGGTTAGTTTGAGCCCGCCCAATATTTTTGGGCACAGATTTGATTATTGATGCTTTGGAGAAAGTTAAAGTGATTCAGGAGCGACTTCATACTGCCTAGTCTAGGTAAAAGAGTTATATAAACTGGAAGGTTGGAGATATGTCTTACATGGAAGGCGAGAAGGTTCTTCTCAGAGTATCTCCTAAGAAGGGCGTGATGTAGTTTGGGAAGAAGGGCAAGCTGAGCCCGAGGTTTATTGGCCCGTTTGAGATATTGGATAGAGTTGGAGAGGTTGCTTATAGGCTTGCATTGCCTCCTATCCTAGCAGGGGTACATCTGATATTTCACGTCTCCATGCTTCGGAAGTACCATGAGGATAAGTCACATGTTTTACACTTCATTGCGATGTAACTTTACGAGAATTTGACCTATAAAGAAAAGTCGATGGCTATTCTCGACCTGCAGATTCAAAAGTTGAGATGTAAGAGTTTTCTTTATGTGAAAGAGCATTGGAGAGATCATCCAATTGAGGAGGCTATATTGGAGTCGGAGTCCGGTATAAGGAGTAGATACCCATATCTTTTTACCAGTCCAGCTACATTTCTATGTCTATTCGAGGACGAACGTTTCTTTTAGTGGTGGAGAATATGACAACTCGTAAGGTTGTTTTGAGTACTACATCACTTTTTTGTGTTTAGAGACCTTCTGTAGCTTTATTTGATTATCTATGACTTGCGTGCATGATCCTTGTTATTTTCCAAAAAGTCTATATGTGAAAATTTAAAGAAAATATGATTTTTGGCTTTAAAAATAACTTGAGTTGACACCATCAACGTTTTTGATAAACAAAATCGGATCGGTATTTTAACAATTCCGGTAGGTTCGTATGATTTTTTAGACATGCACGCATGTTTAGCTGGGGTCCTGGGTAACCCGAGGTCTTTTCAGCACACTATGTGAAACAATAGAAAAATGAGCTTTTAAGGTGAAAGTCTTGAGTTTTGATGATCGGTTATTGATATTTGATGTTATTTCAATGATTTGAGATACCGAGCAAGTTTGTATGATATTATTACATATGTGTGAATATTTGGATTGGAGCCCGAGAGGCTCTGTTGAGTTTCGGATGTGTTTTGGCTAAGTTGAGAATTGTTGTTGGGTTGTTTGTCACGACCCAAACCGATGGGCCGCAATGGGCACCCGGTACCTTACTCAATCGAGTACATACATAACGTATCTTTTGTATCATACTATCATAGGTAATGATCCAGAGAGGTTATCGTGAGATAAGTAGAATAAAACATGGGGAAATCTCGACATTGGATAACCCAACATGTAATCCAAACTTATACATATGACGTACGAGTCTATAAGACCGACATGATCCCTTATATACTCAAAACATAGGCCGGCAAGGCCGTAGAAGCATCAGTATATATGACATCTGTCTACAAGCCTCTAATAATACATACTTATCATAAAGGTCGGGATAGAGCCCCACCATGCCAAAAAATACGTGTCTAAATCATACTGACCAAACAAACAACTCCGGAGCAAATGGAGCACATCAACATCTTTCGCTGAGCCGATAGCCTGCTTGGAAGAGTCTCGACCTGTCTATCAGAACCTACGGGCAATAAACACAGCATCCCCAGGCAAACTGGGACGTCAGTACGAATAATGTACTGAGTATGTAAGAAACATAAATAAGTACATAAAAGACATGGAAGAAACATAGAGTAAATCACTCAACCTGTAAATCTGGATAACTCTGTAAATCATGAAATACTTATAGTATCATGCATATGCATATGAATGTCATGTCGTGCATAGGTACATGTATTCATAACATCATCAAGCCTCTGAAGGCATCCTATCATATCATCTCGTCTATTGTGGGCAAAATCATCAACGTATACCAGCTAATAAGGTGGTGGTACATATATAACGCCATAACCTTTCCCATATTCCATATGCATATACACACACACAAAAATATATATATATATATATATATATATATATATATATATATATATATATATATATACACGCATATATAACGCCATCTGGTCATGGGTCAATGTACATGTATAAATGAATGAAATGCATAAGAATTATGTTAATAAGATTTCTCGGAATATCATAAGACCAATATGTCTTCAGATTAACTTTATCAATGACGTATTTTCTGAGACTCATGAATAGAAGATATAAAAAGACACATGAGAAATCAAGAACATGGGCACCTCCAATACTTCTTTTANCACGCGTATATAACGCCATCTGGTCATGGGTCAATGAGCAATTATAAATGCATGAAATGCATATGAAACGTTAATAAAATCTCTCGTTACGTCATAAGACCATTATGCCTCTGATTAATATCATGAAATAAACTTTACCAACTTATGTATTTTTGAGACCCATGAACAAATAATAGAATAATGACACATAGAAGACTAAGAATATACACATCTCTAGCATTTCTACGAATAGAGTAATTTATGAAAGTTGTGCATTTACTCATTTTGCTTGTGTTATATAGATTATGCCAAAAAAAAAAGAAGGGATAGCCTTAACATACTTGGAGTAGGGAAAAATTCTTATGATATTTTTGTAAAAGATTGTACTGTACTCCCTTAGAATCGCAAAATCCTGTTTCTATAACATTACGTGTATAATTTCGTATGACGAATTCTTGGCCGGAGACCCGTTACATTTATAGATGTAGAACACCTCCATTTTGGTGAATTTGATCACAATTTTGGATGGCTTTTCTTGCTGAAGCAAGTCACATTCCATTCCCAAATATGGATGATACTTAATGAAGCTTTCTTTCCTCACTTTGTAGAGATATAAGCATACCCTTTAATGACTTATCTTGGTGTCTTTACCAAAGAGAGTAGGCCCACCTTTGATGATTTAACAACATAAATCTCTAAGTGTGACACCTTGTTATATGAACCTAATAGTCACTTATTTGAGTCAATCTTGCTGCCACGTTGGTTCATCCAACCTTATCCAGCAAACTTTATCCATAAATTTTCAATTACATGTTAATTTTCCATTAAAAATTAATAATTAACTAATCATCTACATTATAAAGAATTATCTCAAATTAATTAAAATACTACTCACTTTTAATATTCTTTATACACCTTACTATCATGGACATGTGGTACCTTGTATGGCACTAGTCAATAAATAACGGATGTAGCTCAGGCCGTATTTTATCCCAAAATATTAAACTTCAGTGAAATTTATTTTCTTCGATTTTCTTACCCTCTCACCTTCATGAATTTACTCATTACTTGTTTGGATAGCATAATGCTTATAATCTCAAAATAATCTCATTCACAAACTTATGCCGATTAACTTACGACGAAACTTCAACACACGAAAAGGCAGGATGTAATATCATCCCCCCCCCCCCCCCGGGGAATATTCGTCATCGAATGTTGACTGATGCACTTATCATTTTCAAAACCCATATCTTTTGCGAGTACTTTAATACTCTTTTAGCCATTTAGGCAACTGTTCTTTGAATAAATCCAAAGGCTAGGGCATTCCCCCCCTCCCCCCCCTTTAGGCCTCTTTCTCACACCACGACTTGTATTCGGAATCCTTTCAATCTCGTAACTATTACTACCTTTTGTCATGCAGCCTGTACAACTCTGACCTTATAAGTGTGCCTATGCGGCTCTTCTCTCCTCTTTCCTCCACCTTTTAGCCAATCTCATACAAAATTATGACAAGTTGTTCCTCTGGGTGTCATTAGCTTATGATGAGTAACTCCTTTGAGTTCATTCAGGCTATATTGAGCTTTCTATAACCTCGAAAAATCATTAGCTCTCTTGTTTTCACGGGCTTAATCCCGAAAACTTACCCATTTCTCGCCACCTTCTCATTTGCCTTTTCTTGTCCTTATTCCTGTCTTCCTAAAATCTTGTTGCTTTACCATACTTTAGCTTGCATCCTATGTATATTTATTTATACTACTCACAACCTTCCTTAAACTTGCTTGTGTCATATATTTACTTATGTCATTCTGTAACATCAAACGCGACATCACATCGTCTCTAACTCTTCTTTACTTTCTTAATTAGCCTCTTTGATACCTGGAAATCATAGGCTGGAAGACATTCCACTGACGATGCCGCTATCATTCCCGGATACTGAATCCCTGCGCTTTTAGCCCTCTATCCAAAGTATGGATTATTCACACCCCCTACATTTGAGTATCACATACATTGTTAACCTTTGCCTTACTTACCTTAAAATATCGCATCACCTCTTTTATTCCTTTCATAAGCTCCCTTCGACATAGGTATAATTCGCCTCCACAATTTAATGTTCTATTATAATACTTGCACCTCTAGTGCATACATAATCCGGTGGGAGCTTCATACTTACTTCTTATGAGGCTGGTACTTTTTTAACTGGCTTTCTCATAGAGTCGTTATAGAATGTGGTCGTTGTACTATCTCTCTTGTAACTCTGATATTAAGAGTGATCTAATATGTTCTCAATCATAATGTCTGGGTCCAATAAGCAGACTCCTAATTTACTTAATTGATATAACTCTTTACTTTCTTCTTCCTTCTGATTAGCCTTTATATAGGCTTAAGCTATCTTCCAATCTGCGGCTCATGGTGTTAGTTATTACTTTTATCCTTTCATGGGCTCTATGGAATATCCATGATACAATCCTTTAACAATTCAATCCTTTGTCTATGACCGAGGCTCAGTTCTTCCTTCTAACTTATACCGGAGTCTTTAACGGCTGACCATTAATTGAATAATTCCTTTCATTCTATTTTAGCTTTCTTCAAATGTAAGCAATTGCTTTTCCTAGTCTTTTTGCCCCTTGTTGCGTGCATACTTAGCTTATCTGAGTTCTCGCGCATGCCGAAATTTTTGTGCAACTCATATGGTCTCGAATATTACTTTTGGTTTTACTCCCCACTCATTAGCCATGGTAGGTGCCATTTACATATGGAGTGCATACAATATTGTTGTGAGACTTTTTTTACATGACTAATTTGTTTTTCTCCTTCGAGTTACCATTTTTAGGTTGAAGCCTTCTTCCCTATTTCCTCCGCTAGTCTTTCGTTGTAGTACTTAGGGAGAACCCTCGACTCTTGTAAAGTTGTAAGCTTATTACGGACCTTTTGATGTCCTTCCTTGCCTATAATTATCCATAGGTTCTTACCTCCATGCCCTTGTGCTTGTAGGGTTGCTTCTGAACTGATATTTTGACTGTCTTCCTGGTGGCACTCTCTTTTATTCCCGTAACATTCGTACGGTGTCTTTAACTACCCGACTTCTATTTGAATATATCTCAAATATTATAATGACATCTTTGCAAGGCTGAATTCTCCTTGTTGGGGTTCACTATATTTATCTTGCATGATCTGTTGATTTGTCTGTAACATCTTGTCTAATCATGACTAGGCTTCTCTTGAATCAACTAATAACTACTCTGTAATGACCCGATCGGTCGTTTTTGGAAGTTATGCCCCGATCCCCTATTAATTGCTTTCCTCAATTTTATTTCTTCTATTTTGATTTTTTGGGATGATCGATTTTGAGTTTCGGAGAGTTTTGGGGCACTTAGTCCCTAAATGAGAGTTTAAGTGTTGGAAATTTATCCGTAGTCGGAGTAGTGTGAAGACGGCCTCAGAATGGAAATCTGATGGTTCTGTTAGCTCCATTAGGTGATTTTAGGTTTAGGGGCATGGGTGGATTGTGTTTTGGAGGTCTGTAGCTAATTTAGGCTTGAAATGTTGAAATGTCGAATTTTGAAGTTTCCAGTTCGATAGTGAGATTTTGATCCGAGGGTCGAAATGGAATTCCGAGAGTTGCAGTAGTTCCTTTTATGTCATTTGGGATATGTGTGCAAAATTTCAGGTCATTCGGACAAGTTTTGATACACATTTTGATCGAAAGCATATTTTCAGGATTTTGGAGTTCTTAAGCTTAAATCTATGGTTAATTCCAAGTTTCGATGTTGTTTAAGGTGTTTTAAGGATTGGTATAAGTTTGGGGAGTGGTATTAGACTTGTTGGTGCCCATGGTTGAGGTCCCGGGGCCCTAGGGATAATTTTGGATGGTTGATGGGAAGTTTTGAGGTATATTGCAGCTGCTAAACTTTGCTGCTTCTGGAATTTCTGCACCTGCGGTTTGGGGACCGCTTGTGCGATGCCGCACGTGCGGAAGAGGAGCCACAGAAACAGAAAAAGGGGAGATTCATCAAGAACCGCAGATGCGGTGTAATTTCCACAGAAGTGGTACTACACCTGCGGGTGGGGAGCCGCAGATACAAAATCTGGGCATTTAAGTGATGGGCCTCAGGTGCAACCATTGGTCTGCAAATGCAGGACCGCAGATGCGGAAACTGCTAGGCAAAATGGTTTTAAAGGGGTTCTGCGACTTTGAAGTTTATTTCCACCATTTTTAATCATTTTTGGAGCTCTTTGGAGGAGATTGAAGAGGGTTTCGAATGGAATCACATGGAGATAAGATTCTTGGTCACAAAACTCGTTTATAATGTTAAATCTACCTAGTAAATCATGGAAGCTAGGCCTAAAATGGAAGAATTAGGGCTTGGGATTTAAGGAACTTGAAATAAGAATTTCAAGAGTCATTTGGGTTCCGATTTCAGTGTTCTTGGTATGTATGAACACGTGAGAGTGTGAGGATTCCAGAAATATAAGTTCAACCTAATTTCGAGACGTGGGCTTGAGGGGAATTTTGGTTACTTGAAGTGTTATTTATATTATGAAATTTAATTGAATAGATTTGGGCCATTTAGAGTCGGATACTCGTAGAAAAGGCGTGGTTTTGGGTTGACTTGCACTTGTTCGAGGTAAGTGGCTTGTCTAACCTTGTGTGGGGGACCTTTCCCCTTAGGATTGATATTGTGATAATTGAAATGCCTTGTACATGAGGTGACGAGCACGTACTTGTGCTAATTGTTGGATATCCATTTTCTTTCATTAAAATGGCCTCGAATTGTGTTCTTCCTTTTCTTGCTTACATTGTTTTTCTTTTTTGGAAATTTAGCATGTTTGTTAGCCTAGAGAAGCATGTCTACTCGACTAAATTTCTCTATTTGCCTTAACTGCCTTACTTGTATTACGTGAAACATGCTAGGTTAGTATTTACCTGCTTCACCTTGTTATAAAATTGATTGAATTGAGTTTCTTGTTGCTGCTGTGTGTTTACTTTGGGACTACGGGACGGTATCCTGGGTGCTCCCCCTGTATATTTATTTTTGGACTACGGAGTTACATTCCGGGAGATCTCCCTACACTTCACATTGGAACTACCGGATTGCACCCAATAGATTCTCGTACATTTTACGAGTTGGATTACGGGACTGTACCTAGGAGATCCAATGGATATGATATTTATATTTAGGGGATACAGGGCGGTATCCTGGGGGATCCCTAGTTGTTATCTTGGAGCTGAACTGTAATCTTTTTCCGTGTTTACTTGCCTCTGTAATAGTTGTTGATTTCCTTCATAGCCTATGTTACTTATTTACACTGCTTATTTCAAACCTTATATCTTATTTAACCTCAGTAGGGCCTTGACCTTCCTCGTCACTATCCAACCGAGGTTGGGCTTAGCACTTGCTGAATACCATTATGGTGTACTCAAGCCCTTCCTGCGCATGTTTTTCATGTGCAGATCCAGGTACCTCTACTCAGGCTTACCATTCTTGAGGCGAGGTGATTCTACGGGACTTTGAGGTATATCTGTCGCATCCGCAGACCAAGGAGTCTCTTTCTATTCCTACATCTAGTATTTAGCCCTTCTGTACTTTATGTTCTTGTTAGATATTTCAGAGATTAGAGCTATGTAGTGTTTTCTCAGCTAGTGGATCCGTGAGTTTTGGGGTTTCGGGACAGTGTATTAGTTTTTGATAAAGTTGTGTGTATATGCTGAGTGACATTTAAATATTATTTTTTCAGTCATTTTGGCTTTTGATTATTTTATTCGGAAAAATTAGTTTATTTTCCACATTTGTTAGGCTTACCTAGTCGTAGAGACTAGGTGCCATCATAATAGTTCACGGAGGGCGAACTGGGGTCGTGACAAGTTGGTATCAGAGCTTCACGTTCATAGGAGTCTTGGATCACAAGCCAGTTTATTAGATTCTCGTTGATCGGTACGGAGACGTCTGTACTTATCTACGAGAGGCTATGTAACTGTCAGGAAAATTTCACTTTATTTGAGTTCCTTGTCGTGCGATTTTTTTTTATATCCTAATTCTAAACTTCTATCATTCTATTCTCTCACAGATAATGAGGAGATGTGCTACTCGAGATGACCAGGCACTCGTGACCCTACTGGAGCTGTTAGAGGCCGAGGCCGGGGTAGAGGCCGAGGACGTGCTCGTAGTGCAGCCTTAGCACTCGCACGAGCTGTCGCTGAGGTACCACCAGTAGTACCAGCCGGAGTCCAGACACCTGATACGTCTGCCACTACTACTCCAGCACTCCAGGAGACTTTGGAATAGTTTATGAGCATGTACACCACTTTGGCTCTGGCACGGTTGCTTCCCCTTGCTGCAACTACCTCCCAGGTCGGGGGAGGAGTACAGAATCTTGCCGCCTGCACTCCTGTGTAGCGAGTGCATGTTGGTCAGGTCCCAGAGATTATTCTTGTACCGCCTACAATGCCAGTTCAGCCCGAGGATAGGGTAGCAGCTTCAGAGGATGAGCAGCGGAAATATGAGAGTTTCAAGAAATATGATCCTCCTGTATTTAGTGGGTTAGCGTCAAAGGATGACTTGGGATTTCTGAAGGAGTGCTACCGTATTCTCCGTACTATGGTCATATCAAAATCAAGCGGGGTTTCCTTCACTGCTTTCCAGCTTTGAGGAGCCGCCTATCAATGGTGGCGTGCTTATGAGTTAGACAGTCCGGATAAGGCAGCTTCGCTGACTTGGGCTCAGTTTTCAGATATGTTCGCGGGGGATTATATCCCCCAGAGTCTTAAGGATGCCTGGCGTGTGGAGTTTGAGCATTTGCGCCAGAGTACTATAACTGTCTTGGAGTATGCTGTCCGTACATCGACTTTTGGCTAGACATGCACCGGCAGGTTCGCCGGTTCATTGAGGTGCTTATTCCCAGCATGAGGTCTAGCATGGCTCCTGAGTTAGACATGGATATATCTTATGAGCGGGTGGTGAGTATTTCTAGGAGGATTAAGGGTATGCATGCTAGGGACAGAGAGGAGAGGGAGGCCAAGAGGTCTTGAGAGTCCCATTATTCTAGTGCTAGTGCCCCAGCTACAGGACATCATAGTAGGGGTCATATGGGTTGCCCCGTTGATTCAGCTCTTCCAGCAGCCAGTGGTATTCCAGCTCCATGTAGGCCTCAGGAGTCTTATTATGCACCTCCAATCTCTAGTGCGCCTCCTGCACGAGGTGCTTCCAGTGGTCCGCCCAACAGACCTGGCCCTTGCCAATCACAGCCACCACGTCCTCCCAGAGCTTGTTTTGAGCGTGGTGACACATGCCATATGGAAATGGATTGCCCCAGACTGAGAAGGGGTGCACCTCTGTAGACTCTTCAGCCATAGTAGGCCCCGTAGAGCTCTCAAGCTATGGTCCCAGCACCAGTTGCCACTCCACCAGCTAGCCAGCCAGAGGTGGAGGCCGGGGAGGTAGAGGTCTCCCTCGAGGGGGAGGACATGCCAGATATTATGCTCTTCCAGCCCGTACTGAGGCTATCACCTCCAATTCTATCATCACAGGTACTATCTTGGTCTGTCACAGGGATGCATCGGTCCTATTCAATCCAGGTTTCACTTACTCTTATGTGTCTTCTTATTTTTCCCCATATTTGGGCGTACCTCAGGATTCTTTGAGTTCCCCAGTTTATGTTTCTACTCCTATGGGAGATTCTCTTATTGTGGACTACATTTATTGGTCATGTTTGGTTGTTCTTGGTAATTTTAAGACCAGAGCCGACTTATTATTGCTCAGCATGGTTGATTTTGATATTATCTTGGGCATGGACTAGTTATCACCCTATTATGCTATTCTTGATTGTCACGCCAAAACTGTGACATTGGCCATGCCAGGTGTACCGCGTATTGAGTGGAGGGGTGCTTTAGGTCACAGTCCCATTAGAGTTATTTCTTTCCTTAAGGCTCAACATATGGTTGAGAAAGGTTGTGATGCGTACTTAGCTTATATGAGAGATACTAGTATGGATACTCCTTCTGTTGATTCAGTCCCAGTAGTATTTGATTTCCTTAATGTGTTTCCAACTAATCTTCCAGGTATGCCACCTGATAGAGACATTGATTTTGGCATTGATCTGTTGCCGGGCACTCAGCCCATTCTTATCCCTTCGTATCATATGGCTCCTCCTGAGTTGAGGGAACAATTGTAGGAATTACTTGATAAGGGTTTCATTCGGCCTAGTGTATCGCCTTGGGGTGCTCCTGTATTATTTGTAAAGAAGAAGGATGGTTCTATGCATATGTGTATTGATTACCGCCAGTTGAATAAGGTTACAGTAAAGAACCACTATCATTTGCCTCGTATTGATGACCTGTTCGACCAGTTGCACGGTGCTTGTGTGTTTTCTAAGATTGACTTACTTTTAGGCTATCATCAGTTAAAGATTCGGGAGCCAGATATCACGAAGACTGCCTTCAGGACTTGGTATAGTCATTACGAGTTCCTTGTTATGTCTTTTGCGCTGACTAATTCCCCAGCAGCCTTTATGCATCTGATTCACAGTGTTTTCTGACCATATCATGATTCATTCGTGATCATTTTTATTGATGACATTCTGCTATATTCCCGGAGTTGGGAAGATCATGAGCAGCACCTGAGGACAGTGCTCTAGACCTTGAGAGAGAAGAAATTGTATTCTAAGTACTCAAAATATGAGTTTTGGTTGGATTCTGTGGCGTTTTTGGGTCATATGGTCTCAAGAGAGGGTATTCAGGTGGATTCGAAGAAAGTGAAGGCCATACAGAGTTGGCCCAGACCATCCTCAGCTATAGATATCCATATTTTTCTTGGCTTGGCGGGTTATTACCATCAATTTGTTTAGGGGTTTTCATCTATTGCAGCACCTATGACCAGACTGACCCCGAAGGGTGCTTCATTCCAGTGGATGGAAGAGTGCAGGGAGAGCTTTCAGAAGCTCAAGACAGCCCTGGCTACAACTCAGTTTTGATATTGCCTACACGGGTCTTATACTGTCTATTGTGATGCCCCGAGAGTTGGCCTTGGAGCGGTACTGATGTGGGACGGTAGGGTGATTGCCTACGCGTCCAGACAGTTAAAGATACATGAGAAGAATTATCCTATCCACGATCTTGAGTTAGCCGCCATCGTTCATATCTTAAAGATCTGGCATCATTACTTATGCAGCGTGCCTTGTGAGATTTATACTGATCACCGAAGTTTGCAGCATCTGTTTAAGCAAAAGGACCTTAATTTGCGTCAGAGGAGATGGCAAGAGCTGCTGAAGGATTATGATATCATTATCTTGTATCACCCGAGCAAGGCCAATGTGGTGGCCGATGCTTTGAGCTACCGAGCAGAGAGTTTGGGGAGTTTGCTTATTTACCAGTAGCAGAGAGGCCTATGGCGATGGATGTTCACGCCCTAGCCAGCAAGTTTGTGAGATTGGATCTTTCAGAGCCCAGTTGGGTTCTTGCTTGTGTGGTCTCTCGGTCTTCCTTATTTGATCGTATCTGGGAGCGTTAGTTTGATGACCCTAATTTTCTTGTCCTCAAGGACAAAGTATTGTATGGCGATGCTCGAGATGTCACTATTGGTGATGACTGAGTGTTGAGGATGCAGGGTCGAGTTTGTGTACCCAATGTTGATGGGCTCCGATAGTTGATTCTAGAGGAGGCCCATAGTTTGCGGTATCCCATTCATCCGGGTGCTGCAAAGATGTATCAGGATTTGAGGCAGCACTACTGATGGAGGCGGATGAAGAAGGATATAGTTGGGTTTGTAGCTCAGTGCCTTAATTGTTAGCAGGTGAAGTATGAGCACCAGAGGCCAGGTGGATTGCGTCAACAGATAGAGATTTCGGAGTGGAAGTGGGAGCGGATCACCATGGACTTCGTATATGGGCTCCCACGGACTTTGAAGAAGTTCGATGCCATTTGGGTTATTGTGGATCGGCTGACCAAGTCCACGCATTTCATCCCTGTGTGTACTACCTATTCCTTGGAGCGATTGGCGGAGATTTATATCCAAGAGATTGTCCGTCTGTATGGTATTCCAGTTTCCATCATTTCTGACAGAGGTACTCAGTTCATATCGCGGTTCTAGAGAGCTGTACAACAGGAGTTGGTTACTTGGGTGGAGTTGAGCATAGCATTCCACCCTTAGAAAGACGGATAGTCCGAGCGCATAATTTAGATTCTTGAGGGTATGCTCCGTGCGTGTGTGATTGAGTTTGGAGGTTCTTGGGATCAGTTCTTGCCATTGGTGGAGTTTGCGTACAACGACAACTATTAGTCTAGCATCTAGATGGCACCGTATGAGGCCTTATATGGTAGGCGATGTAGATCTCCTGTGGGTTGGTTTGATCCAGGTGAGGCTAGATTATTGGGCACAGACTAGGTTCAGGATGCTTTGGAGAGAGTCAAGGTGATTCAGGATAGACTCCATACAACCCAGTCTAGACATAAGAGTTACGCGGACCAAAAGGTTCGTGATGTTTCCTATATGGTTGGAGAGCGGGTTCTGCTTCAGGTTTCGCCTGTGAAGGGCGTTATGAAATTTGGGAAGAAGGGGAAGTTGATTATGAGGTTTATTGGCCCTTTTGAGATATTGAGACATGTTAGGGAGGTTGCTTACGAGCTTGCCTTACCTCCCAGCTTGGCAGGAGTTTATCCTGTATTTCAAGTTTCGATGTACCGAAGGTACCAAGGTGATCTGTCGCACGTGTTAGATTTCAGCTCAGTCCAGTTGGAAAAGGATCTATCTTATGTTGAGGAGCCAGTGGCAATATTGGACAGACAGGTCAGGAAGCTAAGGTTAAAGAACATTGCATTAGTGAAGGTTCGGTGGCGAGGTAGGCCGGTCGAGGAGGTGACCTGGGAAGCCGAGCAGGATATGCGTAGCTAGTACCCTCATCTTTTCACTACTTCAGGTATATCTTGTGCTCGTTCGAGTACGAACGAATGTTTAAATGTGGGAGGATGTAACGACTCGTCCGGTCATTTTTGGAATTTACTCCCCGATCCCCTATTAACTGTTTTTCCCAAGTTTATTTATGCTATTTTGATTTGCTGGGATGTTCGATTTTGAGTTTTGGAGAGTTTTGGGGCATTTAGTCCCTAAATGAGAGTTTAAGTGTTGGAAAGTTGAACGTAGCCAGAACAGTGTGAATACGGTCTCGTAATGGAAATTTGATGGTTCTGTTAGCTCCGTTAAGTGATTTCGGGTATAGGGGCGTGGTCAGATTGTATTTTGGAGGTCAGTAGCTAATTTTTGCTTGAAATGCCGAAAGGTCAAATTTTGAAGCTTTCGGTTCAATAGTGAGATTTTGATCTGAGGGTCGGAATGGAATTCTGAGAGCTGCAGTAGTTCCATTTTGTTATTTGGGGTGTGTGTGCAAAATTCCAGGTCATTCGGACAAGGTGTGATAGACTTTTTAATCGAAAGCGTATTTTTGAGAATTTTGGAGTTCTTAGGCTTAAATACATGGCTAATTCGATGTTTTGATGTTGTTTTAGGTGTTTTAAGGATTGGTACAAGTTTGGGGAATGGTATTAGACTTGTTGGTGCCCTTGGTTGAGGTCTCGGGGGCCTCGGGATGGTTTCGGATGGTTGACGGGAAGTTTTGAGGTATATTGCAGCTGCTGAACTTTGTTGCTTCTGGTATTTCTGCACCTGTGATTTGGGGACCGCAGGTGCGATGCCGCACGTGCGGAAGAGGAGCCGTAGAAGCAAAAAAATGGGAGATTCATCAAGAACCGCATATGCGATGTGATTGACCCAGAAGTGATATCGCACCTGCGGGTGGGGAGCTATAGATGCAGAATCTGGGTGTTTAAGTGATGGGCCACAGGTGTGGCCATTGGTCCACAGATGCGGGATCGCAGAAGTAGTCCTAAGGCCGCAGATGCGGAAACTGCTGGGTAGAATGGTTTTAAAGGGGTTCCGCGACTTTCAAGTTTATTTCCACCATTTTTAATCATTTTTGGAGCTCTTTGGAGGAGATTGAAGAGGGTTTCGAAGGGAATCACTTGGAGGTAAGATTCTTGGTCTTAAAACTCGTTTCTAATATGAAATCTACCTAGTAAATCGTGGAAGCTAGGCCTAAAATGGAAGAATTAGGGCTTGGAATTTGAGGGACTTGAAATAAGAATTTGATAGGATATTTGGGCTCTAATTTCAGTGTTCTTAGTATGTATGAACTTGTGAGAGTGTGAGGATTCCGAAAATATAAATTTCACTCAATTTCGAGATGTAGGCCTGAGGGGCGTTTTGGTCATTTTATCTAATTTCACGTATTAGCTTAGAATTTAATTATAGAATCAGTTACTTGAAGTTTTATTTACATTATGAAATTTAATTGAATAGATTTGGGTCATTTGGAGCCAGATACTCATGGCAAAGGCGTGGTTTCCGGGTGACTTGCACTTGTTCGAGGTTAGTGGCTTGTCTAACCTTGTATGGGGGACCTTTCCCCTTAGGATTGATATTGTGATAATTGAAATGCCTTGTACATAAGGTGACGAGCACGTACTTGTGCTAATTATTGGATATCCATTTTGTTTCAATTAAATGGCATCGAATTGTGTTCTTCCTTTTCTTGCTTACACTGTTTTTCTTTTTTGGAAATTTAGCATGTTTGTTAGCCTAGAGAAGCATGTCTACTCGACTAAATTTCTCTATTTGCCTTAACTGCCTTACTTGTATTACGTGAAACATGCTAGGTTAGTATTTACCTGCTTCACCTTGTTATAAAATTGATTGAATTGAGTTTCTTGTTGCTGCTGTATGTTTACTTTGGGACTACGGGACGGTATCCCGGTTGCTCCCCCTGTATATTTATTTTGGGACTACGGAATTGTATTTCGGGAGATCTCCCTACACTTCACATTGGAACTATGGGATTGCACCCAATAGATTCTCGCGCATTTTACGAGTTGGATTACGAGACTGCACCTGGGAGATCCACTAGATATGATATTTATATTTAGGGGCTACAAGATAGTATCCTGGGAGATCCCCAGTTGTTATCTTGGAGCTGAGCTGTAATCTTTTTACTTGTTTTACTTGCCTCTATAATAGTTGTTACTGTCCTTTATAGCCTGTGTTACTTATTTACCCTACTTATTTCATATTGTTGAACCTTATATCTTATTTAACATCAGTAGGGCCTTGAACTTTCCCGTCACTACTCAACCGAGGTTAGGCTTGGTACATACTGAGTACCGATGTGGTGTACTGATGCCTTCCTGTGCATGTTTTTCATGTTCAGATCCAGGTACCTCTACTCAGGCTTACCATTCTTGAGGGGAGGCAATTCTACGGGACTTTAAGGTATATCTGTCGCGTCCACTGACCGAGGAGTCTCTTTCTATTCCTGCATATAGTATTTAGCCCTTCTACATTTTATATTCTTGTTAGACATTCCGAAGAGCTATGTAGTATTTTCTCAACTTGTAGATCCGTGAGTTTCCTGGTTACGAGATAGTGTATTAGATTTTGAGAAAGTTTTGTGTATATGTCAAGCGGCATTTAAATATTATTTCTTTCAGTTATTTTGGCTTTTGAATATTTATTCCGCAAGATTAGTTTGTTTTCCGCATTTGTTAGGCTTACCTAGTGGTAGAGACTAGGTGCCGTCACGATAGGTCGCGAAGTGAGAACTGGGGTCGTGACATAATTGTTTTCCCGTTCTCATATCCATATTCCGCATAATCTTTCTTGGGTTATTTCCTTTGTCTTAACTTACGTCACCCACTGGCTCTTTATCTATCAATAACATCTCAGATAGAAACCCTAACTTCCTTTTCTTGACATCGTGCTTGCATAATGTTCTGGAATCATAGCATATTTGTAACATTTGAATAAATGCAATCTCATCTCTTTCTCATTTTAATCGAATTCTTCCTTTATCATTCCATAGTTACTAGATCCATCTAATTTCTGACTTAATGCCACACCATTCGATTTTCCCCCATTTAGGGGAGTACTAAGAGTTGGAGCTATGACGGCCTGCCTATAGATGTTTTTCCTCTTTATCTTAGGCGTCTTTTCACATCTTCAATGACCCTTACTCGCCTTGCAGTAATCCTTCTGTACCAGGGGTAACAAAACTCCTTACTCGCGAGGGTGACACTTAGTGTAACTGGCACATATAGTCCCTTAAGCTTAACTTTGCTCACATTGCTTGCCTTAGGGAAGAATCTTCCTGAATGACCATTCTCTAATTTTTTCTTGAATCTTCTTCTGTTGTTCGTTCTATTATCGTCAAAACGAAATCTAAAATCCTCAAGATGCCAACTATTATCGAATCACTCAATCACTAATTCATGTTTGGCCTATTTTGTTCATCAATCCATACTGAATTCTATTACTCTGGGGTCTAACTTTTCCTTTTGGTAACCGTGTTAGAGTCACGAACTTATTTCTCAAAATGAGGCTATGGCTGTATGGCCTATACTCTTTTGTTGTCTTAAGACCTGTCATCTCTCGTCTCTTCCTTCACCTGACTATAGATTCTGTAATACTATCATCGTTTGATCTACCATTGTTATCCATGTATCATATCTTACTCATAATCCCTCATTAACTCTTTTTTTATTCCCTTCTAACATTTATGTCTATCACTTTATTCTGGAAACTCAAACAAGATATATTTTTTTTGCTTTTAGCTCCATTTTGCTCCATCCAGTGCCTCTTCGGGTTGCTTAATGTTTTTGCTCTACTAGGGATGCAAGTCACACTAAGGTAATATTTATCCCTTGAAGGCTTCCAGTGCCTATCTTTGTAAAAAAAAAAATTGAACACTCTAGTATTCATATCTAGCTGTATTATTCTAGAATGCACCATCTGGGTGTCTCACGAGGAGAATTATTACCACGTTTGTAATATCCTTTGAAAATGTCAGCTAACGCTAACAATCCATCTAACATTTTGGGTTACTTTAACCCCAGCTAGATCCTGATATCCCGTCCTTCTCTTGAACTCTATATGTTGGCTCCCATAGAGCATAACTAAGATGGGTGTGACCAATTGTACATACCTCTGTTACAATTGAAGGTATCTCAAATTTTTTATATTTATCTGCTTGAATTGTAAATACTGTTAATCTTCATTAACTGGGTAACTCATTCCCTTCTTCACCTTGCTTCTTTTACTTGTTGAAACTTGTATCTATCTTCTAAATCTCTTGTTGTTTTTTACCATATAGATGGATAGATATTCTTGACTTAAGTCTCCTTATCTAGAAGTTTACACGTCTTAGTACGCACATGTTCTGCTGAAAACCTCACAGTTAATCATCAAAAGAAAGATGCGAAATCGAGTTCCTCTAACTCAACACTTCCACCACTATATCTTTTATCGATCGTCTTTGTGAATGTTGGCATCAACTTATTACGGAATTTGAATTCATATAAGTGAGCTCTACCACAAGATCTAAAGTAAGAAGAAAGAGTGATAATCCTAAATGCCATGTAGCCTCCTGTTTATAAGTGTGGTGCACGACAAACCTATAAACAAGACTCTACTAGACACGCTTTGTAGACTCCCTAGGACAGAACTGCTCTGATACCACTTTTGTCATGACCCAAACCGATAGGCCGCAACAGGCACCTGGTACCTTACTTAACCGAGTACCTATATAACGTATCTTTCATATCATACTATCATAGGTAAATGAGCCAAAGAGGTAGTCATGACATAACTAGAATAAAATATGGGGAAATACTTGACATTGAACAACCCAACATGTAATCCAAACATATATATATGATGTACAGGTCTAAAAGACCGACATGATACCTTATATACTCAAAACATAGTCTGGCGAGGCCATACAAGCATCTGTATATATGACATCTGTCTACAAGCCTCTAAGAACACATACTCATCATAAAGGTCGGGACAGAGCCCTGTCATACCAAACAATACGTGTCTAAATCATAGTGACGAAACAAGAAACTCCGGAGCAAATGGAGTGCACCAACATCTTCTGCTGAGCTGATAGCCTATTTGGAGGCCTCTCGACCTGTCTATCAGGACTGCGGGCATGAAACGCAGCGTCCCCATGCAAAAAGGGATGTCAATACGAATAATGTACCGAGTATGTAAGGCACATAAATAAGTACATAAAATACATGGAAAAAACATAGAGTAAATGACTCAACCTGTAAGTCTGGATAATTCTGTAAATCATGAAATACTTATAGTGCCATGCATATGCGTATAAATGTCATGTCGTGTATAGGTATATGTATTCATAACATTATCAAGCCTCTTAAGGCATCCCATCATATCATCTCAGCCACTGTGGGTAAAATCATCAACGTATACCAGCTGATCAGGTGGTGGTGCATATATAACGCCATAACCTTTCTCATATCCCATATATATACACACACACACATATATATAGAGTATATAACGCCATCTGGCCATGGGTCAATATGCATGTATAAATGCATGAAATGAATATGAAATACGTTAATTAAATCTCTCGTTACGCCATAAGACCATTATGCCTCTGATTAATATCATGAAATAAAGTTTACCAACTTACGTATTTTTGAGACCCATGAAAAGATGATAGTATAATATGACTCATGGGAGATTAAGAATATACACATCTCTAGCATTTCTACGAATAGAGTAATTTTTGGAAGTTGTGCATTTGCTCATTTCGCTTGTGTCGTATAGATCATGCCAAAAAGAAAGAAGGGATAGCCTTAAAATACCTGGAGTAGGGAAAAATCCATATGATATTCTTGTGAAAAGTTGCACCGCACTCCCTTAGAATCATAAAATCCCGTTTCTATAACATTACGTAGTATAATTTCGTATGAAGATTTCTTTGCTGGAGACCCGTTACATTTGTAGATGTAGAACACCTCCATTTTGGTGAATTTGATCACAATTTTTTATGGCTTTTCTTGCTGAAGCAAGTCACGTTCCATTCCCAAATTTGGATGATACATAAAGCTTTCTTTTCTTACTTTGTAGAGATATAAGCATACTCTTTAATTACTTATCTTGGTGTCTTTACCAAAGAGAGTACGCCCCACCTTTTGATGATTTAACAACATAAATTTCTAAGTGTGACACATTGTTATATGAACCTAATAGTCACTTATTTGAGTCAATCGTGCTGCGACGTTGGCTCATCCAACTTTATCCACCAAGCTTTATTCACAAATTTCCAATTACATGTTAATTTCCCATTAAAAATTAATTAACTAATTATTCACATAATTAAGAATTATCTCAAATTATTAAAATACTACTCAATTTTAATATTCTTCATACACCTTACTATCATGGTCATGTGGTACCTTCTATGGCACTAGCCAATAAATATCGGATATTTTAGTTTGGGCTGTATTTTATCTCAAAATGTCAAACTTCGGTGAAATTTATTTTCTTCTATTTTCTTACCCTCTCACCTTCATGAATTTACTCATTACTTATTTGAAATAGCATAATACTTATAATCTCAAAATAATCTCATTCCCAAACTACATCGATTAACTTACGACGAAACTTCAACATACGAAAATGCGACATGTAATATTATTAGTGTGCGCTGCTTGTAGATCTCATATCTATGAGGTATTGCTCGCAAATGCGAACATCGCTTTTACGAGTGGTTGCTGGCATTTGCGAAGAGGGACTGGGTTTGGGCACTTTGCATTTTTGAAATATGAGTCGCATTTGTGATTGTTGGGATCATCTTTGCGACATTGGGCCTAATAGAGCAGTTTCGCATTGGCAAAGATTGGTTCGCATTTGCAATGGAGGAGACCTTCGCAAATGCCAAGGATATGTCACACTTGCGGCCACTATTTGGCTGGTACACTGATCGCATCTGCGATCAGTGGTTAAATTTTGCAATGGTTACAATTACGAATAAGGGTTCATAATTGCAACATTCGTATCTCGGTAAAGGTTGAGAAATTTCGGGGCTTAGCTCATTTTACACTATTTTTAACCCTAAACTCCATATAGTTAATTTTTGGAGAGCATTTTCTTCCCAAATTCATCAGTAAGCATCTTTAACTTATTTTCACTTAATTTTAATTCTTTGTCATGAATTTTATCATCAAATGTACAAACCTCAATGTAGAAATTAGAAGCTTTGGGTAGAATTTAGGAATTTTATAAAATTGAGATTTAGACCACGAATTGATGTCTGGTTTTGAAAAATTACTTATCGAAGCTCGAAGGTGAATGGTATTCGATATTTGTCCTAATCTTGCAATTCGAGCACGTGGGCCCGATTTGACATTTTCTGACTTTTCAATTTTGATCAAGATCAAACCTTTTTTCATTCATAGGTAGTTTTTAAAGCTTGTTTTGAATTATTTGAATGATGTTTGACTAGACTCGATTGGTTTGGAGGCTTATTCTAAAGGAAAAATCATTCTTGATTGTGTTGAAAGAGGTAAGTGTCGTGGTTAACCTTGACGTGAGGGAATTAGGACTTGAATGATATATTACGTGATTTATATGTGGGGACGGTGTATTTAGAAGGTAAAGAGTGTATATGCGTTTTCATGTATTTAAGCATGCGGTGTGAAATATTTAATTGCATGTTCTCAATTATATCATGCCTTCTTTTATTCTATGTTATTACTCGTTCATGCTTTAATTGCTACACGTCTTTATTTGTTAAACATATGTCTTTACTTGCTACATGTTCCATGTAGCCATGCTTTTATTTATTACCCGTATTTACTTGTTCTATGCTCCACATACTATTAGATAGATGTTATTATTTGTTTAATGCCTTTACTTGTTTATTTGCCTTTACTTACTTTTTATTTCACTTTAAACAGTTATATTGGATTGTTTTGGTGAATTTATATGTTTTGGTTCTGTGACGACCCGACCGGTCATCTCAGGTATTATTGCTCGGTTTTCTCCCATTTCATGCTTCTTCATGTTTCGTTATCGGTATGTGGTGTGTTAGAGTTAATTTGAATTGATTTTTGATAAGAAATAAGACACTTAGTCTCTTTTAAGAAGGCTTAAGTTGGCAAAGTCAACCGGATATTGACTTATGAGTTAGAGGGCTCGGATGTGAATTCTGATAGTTCGGTTAGCTCCGGGAGGTGATTTGTGACTTGGGAATGCGATCGGAATTGAATTTGGAGGTCCGGTACAGAATTAGGCTTGAATTGGCGAAGTTGGAATTTTGGCGAATTCCGGTTGATAAGTGAGATTTTGATCTGAGGGTCAGAATGGAATTTCGAGAGTTGTTGTAGCTTCGTTAGGTGATTTTGGATATGTGTGCAAATTTTCAGGTTATTCGGACATCGTTTGATCGGGTTTTTGATCGAATACGAGTTTTGAAAGTTTTGGTTGAACTTAGTGTTTTATTTGAGGAAATTTGATGATTTTTGATGTTAACGATAGTGATTTGATGATTCGAGCAAGTTTGAATAAAGTAATAGATGATGTCTGTGCTTTTGGTTGAGGTCCCAGAGGCCTCGGGGTGAATTCGGGTAGTTAAACGGAGAATTCGAAGTTTGTTGCATGTTTGAAGTTGATGGTTCTGTCATTTCCGCATCTGCGGAAAAGGGACTGCATAGGCAGTTCTGCAGATGCGGCGTGGAGGTCGCAGAAGTGATTCCGTGTGGTTGAGAGAGACTCCACAGAAGCGGGAGTTTGACCGCATAAGCGGTGTTCGCAGAAGCGAGTATTGACTGCAAAAGCAGTTATGGTCTATTAGTGAAGCTCCGCAGAAGCGGAGAATTTCCTTAGGAGCGAAAATCGCAGAAGCAAAATGGGAGCCGCAAAAGCGAAAAAAGGCATGGGCAGAAAAGGTTTTAAAGTGTTATTTTGTTCCGCGAGTTAAGCTATTTTCCTCCATTTTTTTGAACGTCCTTGGGAGCTTTTGGACGGGAATTTCAGAGGGATTCAAGAGGAATCGATGTGAGGTAAGAATCTTGGTCTTAAAACATGATTGTATTGTAAAATTGGTCTAGAAACTCATGGAGTTTGAGCCTAAAACTTATGAACTAGGGCTTGAGTTTTTGATATTTCAAATTGGGATTTGATAGGTCATTTGAGCTCGAATTTGGGGGTTCTTGGTATGTATGGACTTGTGGCGAGATGAGGAATTCGGTAATGTAAGTTTTGTAATTTTTCGAGAAGCGGGCCCGGGGCCTGGGGCTCGGGTTTTGCTAGTTTCGAGATTTTTGCTATTTCTCGATTGTTTTCGATTGGGTATTGTCCCCTTAGAATATTGTGATGCATTCGCTCTGATTTTGGTTAGATTCGACGCGCGTGGAGGCCGGTTTGAGGGGCAAAGACGTCGCGGGCTAGAGATTTTGCCGGTTCGAGATGAGTAATACCTGTAAATAATATCCTGAAGGTTTGAAACCCCGGATTTGCATATCATAGTGCTCTATTGAGGTGACTTGAACTCCGGATATGAGCGTGGGGTAGAGCACCGTTGGGTACTGTGACTTGGTCCGTCCCGGTTGTTGATTTTTACCGCGTATTTTGACCGAAATTATTTATTATCATTATAATTTGGGCTGATTTCCATGTTTGGGGCTTCGTGCCAACTATGTGAACCCTTCGGGGATTAATATCACTGTTTTTGCATTACTTGCATATTATTTGATCTCGGTCCAAGATTTTAATACTGTTTTGCAAACTCAGCCATTTTTCTAAGACTCGAAAACTTAAACAATATTTTATTGACATTTTGAGCTGAGGTTTATCATGTTAATATTGCCCAAGTGGCTTATGTGTATTTTTGGACTGAGCATGGATCGGGTTGCGCATCGCAGCAGTGTTATAGTGATTTCTGAATATATGGGTGGCTCGGGCTGCACGGCGCAGCAGTGTATATTGATATTGAGGCCGAGAGCCTATTTGATGCCAAGACATTGCTGATATTGTGCTTGGGATGTAGGAGCCCCTCCGGAGTCTGTACACACCCCCAGTGAGTGCCGTCGATATTAAATGGATCGGACTGCACACCGTAGTGGGTACCGGAGTGTACCGTCATATGCATTGCATTGCATTGCATTCATACTTTTGTGCATTATTCGTTGTTTGTATTAGTTCTTGAGATAATTATCTGTTGTACTATATTATATGATTACTGTTAAAATGATAAATTTGAGACAGTGGTAACAGTGACACTGTATGAGGTAAACGGGTCAGGTAACGAGGGCTGATCAGCAACAAGAATATTGCCTGTAGGGCGAGTTTATGAGCTCAATTATACATACTTTTTTGTGCTCGAGGGGCTGACTTTTGTGTTGACTTGCACTACATGTTCCGCATTTAATTGCTTAACTGTAGGAAAAAGATATTTTCAAAAGAGGTTTCAAACTGAGTCAAGATATTTTCTAAAGGATTTTCACGTTTTCCCTGTTTTCTCAATGGTTACACTGTATCATATAGCATGTTGATTTGCTTTACGTGGTTTATTGCCGCTCAGTTGTTATTTAATCTTATTACTCATTGAGTTGGAGTACTCACTTTACTCCCTGCACCTCGTGTGCAGTTGCAGGTATTGTTCACCCGGTAGCGAGTCTTGAGCTGATTGAAGATTTGTTATCATAGCTGAGCCAGGTGACCGCTAGCATTCGCGGCACCAGATCTTTTCCTTTATTTTATGTTGTTCATGTTACTTTCAGACCTTGTTCCTATTTCTGGACTTGTAGTACTTTAGTGAACTCTGTAGTAGCTCATGACTAGTGACACCCCGATGTCGGGCTGTGGCGGGATGGTTCCCTGTTGTTGTTGTTGTTTTTTCGCGCTTTTGATTATGCTAATCCTGTTTTAGCTTTATAAATGTTAACTAACTATTAAAAGGAAGCGTTTGTTTTGTTGGCTGGCCTTGTCATCACGAGAGGCGCCATCACGGTCGGGTTTGGGATTTGGGTTGTGACAAGTTGGTATCAGAGCCTAGGTTACTAGGTTTCACGAGTCATGAGTAGGTTTAGTAGAGTCTGGCGAATCAGTACGGAGACGTCTGTATTTATACTCAAGAGGCTATAGAACCTTTAGGAAACTTCACTATCTTGGAATTCTTATCGTGCGTACTTGATTCAGCTTGAGATATAACTCTTGAAATTCCTTCCACGCGTTTGTATGCGCACATTAGCGCTCAGTATCAGATGTGCCTTGATGGCTGGTGATTCCCCGATCAAGGGGCGAGATATAATCTCTGTGAGTTTGATGTTGGGCCAGTCTGGAGGACTTGAGGCCGGATCTTTGCTTATGGCTTGAGCACCAAGGTGCTGATTTTACGAGCTGGTGTTATGAACTTATATGTCCAGTATTGTCCCTAATTGTGGGAATGGCTGCTGGATAGCTATGTAGTGAGTATGTTGGTACTGTGTAATGTTTCTATATGACTTGGTAATGACGAAGAAGTCTGCAGGATAGTAGATGGACTGTTAAGTGATTCGATTTCTATTGTGGCTTGATGTATAACCCGAATTATGGGCGCGTGAAGAATATTTTCGTATCTCCTAGTTGGAAAGTGAAGTGCATTGCGTGTGGCGATATTAGTTCAGACTCAGGAAGACTAAATAGTTGTGTTATGTGTATGATGGTGGAAGGTGTGCTGAAATACTAAACTGAGGCAAAACAGGTGGGTTATCTCCTGCGGAGTGTTCTTAAGGGGTACGATTCTTATATATATGATAGAAGATATCATGTGTAATTGAAGGGTACGTGTTGAAATTTGAATATTCGGGTCGCTTAAGAGAGTGGACTCAGTTGATGTGGGGATGAATGCGGATTTGCAGAGTATTGTAGAACTGGACGATCTATGTTTTCACAAACTTGTAGATGATTGAGTTTAATCTCATTGTGGCATCATTAGAGTAAAAGTGTTATGAAATGTTAAGGGTGTCTTGATGTATGGCTTCGAGCCAAGTTGGGGAGGTTGCTGTTAATTAGCTGACTGCACGGTTATGTGCTATGTTGGTTCCGTTTCGAGATATGCTGGCGGATTAGTTTTGGTTGCAGAAATTGAGCCGAGGATGGCACGAGTGAAGCAAAATTTTGACAGAGCTTATATGGTACTTTGTGGATGTGTAGAAATAATAGGATGTCTTAAGCTGTTGTTGATAAAGAATGCTTAGTGTAAAGAGAAGGAAGCGATTTGGCTATATCGAAATGGGATTATGTCCTGCGGGGTCAGAGTGCTAATGAGGCACGGGTGGTTACGCCTGTTTGATCAGATAAATTGCAGTTGAATAAGAGTGAATGACTTGCGAGAATGGTTCTAATGGGTTCAAGAGTCTGCGTACGTCAATTGAGAGTTCTAAAGTTGCATATGGGGTTAGGAACTGAGTTTTATTAGAAGATGTCAAGACTTGGGTATTCTATGTTGATTATGGTAATCTATGTATCCGCATCAGGAAAGTAAAGGAAACAGAGTTAGACTCGCAGTAAGTTCTTCAAGCAGAGCATGCGGGAATGAGGTATTTTTGGGAATAATTGAGAGAGTATGCGGTGGCTTGTGGGTCTTAGACAGTGTGGTATTGTGCTTGGGTCTCGTGTAGTAAGCCTGTGTTGAGGAACTATGATGCTATAGCAAGAGGGAATATCAAGTTAAAAAAAATCAGAAGAAATTTAGATAAATGGAGTAGCTTGATAACAGGTCGGATCGTCATGGTAAGGGTATGCTTAATTCTTGGTATGTATTCGAGGTGATGGGTTAGCATATGTAATTTTGCAGCTATGCTCTTGGGTTCTGACGACTTGCTTAGCGTGATTTGGTTAGAAGGATTCAGTCATGGCAGTTTAGTTTGTGCAAATGAAATTGGGAATGTTCTTGTTGATTGCTACCGTGGTTGAAGAGGTGCATTTTCTACGAATGTGAGAGGCACGAGATGTGTAAGGATTTTCTTCTAGATGAGATCAATGGAAGTTCGTGATTAGATAAGTTTTAGTTCAGGTTAGAAAGGAAATTCATAAAGCACTTAGGCAGCGGGTAGCCTCAGATAATCAAGGAAAATGGTTCGGCTGTTTGAAACTGATTCGATGAGAGTATATATTTCAGAGAAAAGGCAATGTGATTAAGTGGTGGTACTTCGGTGGTGTTGCAGCACTTCCTTGTTAGATCGACTGGTGATATTCGGGTTTGCTTGGTGGCTCAGGGAGATTTGTGAGTATGTATCGTGGAGTTTTTGGATATATAGATGTGGAACGCGTTCGGATGGCGAAATTGGGATCAAGTACGATGATTCGTATGCTATGTAGAATTGGCTGCGAAAGTCCTCATATTCGAGCTATTTGTGATGGTGGATCGTGTGTATCAGCACCGTTTGGCGAGTACTGGGATTTGGAGGCTCGAGTGAATCTTTCGTTGCTGGTATGTTGGATTTTGGATATGATGTTGAAGTTCAGACCGGTTGTCTCAGTGTTAGATTAATTCTAGACTATTGCGTTATGGGCTATGCCGGAAACGCCATGGTTTGAGTGGTGAGGTGCATTGGGTTATGTTCTTGTGGAGCGGTTTATCTTTTAAAGACCCAGTGGACGGCTGGGAAGGATTGCTTTTCCTAATTGAGCCTTCATGATGGATGTTAGTGCAGAGGTTGCTATTATTGAGTCAGTTCCAGCGTTAAGAGACTTTTTGGATGCGTGTTCCAGTATGAGTTAACTCGGTTGGCTCTGAATCGCACTGTCGAGGGGTAGGTTGACTAGACCGTTGCTGAGCTTATCAGCTATCTGGAGAGATCTATGAGTTGTTTTCTGCGTTGCGAGACGTTATGATTTACGGACTATGGGCACATATGGTGCGGTACTATCGGGATTCATAGTGGAAGTTGAGAGGAAAACCTCAGTTGCACTTGAGTTTTGTAGCTTATAACTCTATATGTAGATATTGTATGCACTCAATATGTTTATGACCGGTACTCGATATTTTGTTGTAATGAGCAAATTTGGCTCGATGTGAATCTCCTTATGTGAGATATATATATGGATCGGGTGGCACGCCGCCATGAGTATGTATGGATTGGATGGCATGCCGCCATGAGTATGTGTGGATTGGATGGCACGCCGCCATGAGTATGTATGGACCGGATGGCACGCCGCCATGAGTATGTGTGGACCAGGTGGCACGCCTCCATGGGTACATTGTCTGGATCGGGTTGCACGCCGCAACAGTGTGATGTTGAGAATGGTTTTCCATATGTTACTTGGTATGTCTTGCTTCCTGGTTTATGAGGAAAGTCTGTATTGGGTGTTGCTCGGCGAATGGTGCATCGGTTGTGTCCTTTCAGGATTGAATGGTGTATATTACTTGCTTCACCATGGGTGTGATGGATTGCTTGGTTACAGACATCAATCTGTGCGTGGCTGTCTATTTTGAGCATAGCGACTTGAGGTGCTTCATGTGTAACAGTGTTTGGATAGGATCATGCACTGTAGTGAGGCTATGTGGCGATATGACCCTGCGGGTTAGGTTTGTGTGCTCTATTCTATGATGTGAGATGGATTCTAATCCTTGTGTTGTAATGGTACTGATAAGCTTGAGGTACAACCCTTCTGTTTGAGTCATTTGCCATGATTTGAGTATGTTCAGACCTTCCCTCATTGGTGCGTGTATTATGCAAGTTGTGGCTTAGGCCTGTGTTGAGGTGTCATATCACCAGAGTGGTGTGTTGGATTCGAGGTGATTGTTGGAGTCATTAATGAATACGAATAGATTTGATTTCAACTATGTTGTGTTATCGGACCTATATGAGATAGGGTGACGCGGGATCACCCCGAGTATATGCTTGGTAAGGTCATTCAGCTATTGGCTGGCTTTTAGTACAACTCTAGGTACGCTCGAGGATGAGCGATGGTTTAAGTTGGGGGGGATGTGACGACCTGACCCGTCGTCTCAGGTGTTATTGCTCGATTTCCCCCATTTCATGCTTCTTCATGTTTCGTTATCGGTATGTGGTGTGTTAGAGTTGATTTGGATTGATTTTTGATAAGAAATGAGACATTTAGTCTCTTTTAAGAAGGCTTAAGTTGGAAAAGTCAACCGGATGTTGACTTATGAGTTAGAGG
>MU720635.1:35300-72335 GCA_026770625.1 Nicotiana glauca
TTTTTAGGTCATTTGGACATCGTTTGGTCCGATTTTTGATCGAATGCGAGTTTTGGAAGTTTTGGTTGAACTTAGTGTTTTATTTGAGGAAATTTGATGATTTTTGATGTTAACGATGGTGATTTGATGATTCGAGCAAGTTTGAATAAAGTAATAGATCATGTCTGTGCTTTTGGTTGAGGTCCCAGAGGCCTCGGGGTGAATTCGGGTGGTTAAATGGAGAATTCGGAGTTTGTTGCATGTTTGAAGTTGCTGGTTCTGTCATTTCTGCATCTGCGGAAAAGGGACAGCATAGGCAGTTCTGCAGATGCGGCGTGGAGGTCGCAGAAGCGATTTCGTGTGGTTGAGAGAGACTCCGCAGAAGCGGGAGTTTGACCGCATAAGCGGTGTTCGCAGAAGCAAGTATTGACCGCAAAAGCAGTTATGGTCTATTAGTGAAGCTCTGTAGAAGCGGAGAATTTCCTTAGGAGCGAAAGTCGTAGAAGCAAAATGGGAGCCGCAAAAGCGAAAAAAGGCCTGGGCAGAAAAGGTTTTAAAGTGTTATTTTGTTCCGCGAGTTAAGATATTTTCCTCCATTTTTGAACTTCCTTGGGAGCTTTTGGACAGGAATTTCAGAGGAATTCAAGAGGAATCGACGTGAGATAAGAATCTTGGTCTTAAAACATGATTATATTGTGAAATTGGTCTAGAAACTCATGGAGTTTGAGCCTAAAACTTATGAACTAGGGCTTGAGTTTTTGATATTTCAAATTGGGATTTGATAGGTCATTTGAGCTCGGATTTGGGGGTTCTTGGTATGTATGGACTCGTGGCGAGATGAGGAATTCGGTAATGTGAGTTTTGCAATTTTTTGAGGAGCGGGTCCAGGGCTAGGGTTTTGCTAGTTTCAAGGTTTTTGCTATTTCTCGATTGTTTTCGATTGAGTATTATCTCCTTAGCATATTGTGATGCATTCCCTCTAATTTTGGTTAGATTCAACGCGCGTGGAGGCCGATTTGAGGGGCAAAGGCATCGCGGGCTAGAGATTTTGTTGGTTCGGGGTGAGTAATACCTGTAAATGATATCCTAAGGGTTTGAAACCCCGGATTCGCACATCATAGTGCTCCATTGAGGTGACTTGCACACCGGATATGAGCGTGGGGTAGAGCACCGTTGGGGACTGTGACTTGGTCCGTCCTGGTTGTTGATTTTTATCGCGTATTTGACTGAAATTATTTGCTATCATCATAATTTGGGCTGATTGCCATGTTTGGGGCTTCATGCCAACTATGTGAACCCTTCGGGGATTGATATCACTGTTTTTGCATTACTTGCATATTATTTGATCTCGGTCCAAGGTTTTAATGCTGTTTTGCAAACTCAGCCATTTTTCTAAGACTTGAAAACTTAAACAATATTTTATTGACATTTTGAGCTGAGATTTATCATGTTAATATTTCCCAAGTGGCTTATGTGTATTTCTGGACTGAGCATGGATCGGGCTGCACACCGCAGCAGTGTTATAATGATTTATAAATATATGGGTGGCTCGGGCTGCACGTCGCAGCGGTGTTATATTGATATTGAGGCCGAGAGCCTATTTGATGCCAAGACATGGCTGATATTGCGCTTGGGCTGTAGGAGCCCCTCCAGAGTCTATACACACCCCCCGTGAGCGTCGTCGACGTTAAATGGATCGGACTGCACGCCGCAGTAGGTACCGGAGTGTATTGTCATATGCATTGCATTGCATTCATACTTTTGTGCATTATTCGTTGTTTGTGTTAGTTCTTGAGATAATTATCTGTTGTACTGATATTGTCTGATTACTGTTAAAAGGATAAATCTGAGACAGTGGTAACAGTGACACTGTATGAGGTAAACGGGTCAGGTAACGAGGGCTAACCAGGAACAAGAATATTGCCTGTAAGGCGAGTTTATGAGCTCAATTATGCATACTTGTTTGTGCCCGAGGGGCTGACTTTTGTGCTGAGTTGCACTACCTATTCCGCATTTAATTGCTTAATTGTAGGAAAAAGATATTTTCAAAAGAGGTTTCGAACTGAGTCAAGATATTTTCTAAAGGATTTTCAAGTTTTCCCTGTTTTCTCAATGGTTACACTGTATCATATAGCATGTTGATTTGTTTTACGTGGTTTATTGCCGCTCAGTTGTTATTTACTCTTATTACTCATTGAGTTGGAGTACTCACTTTACTCTCTGCACCTCGTGTGCAGTTGCAGGTATTGTTCACCCGGTAGCGGGTTTTGAGCTGATTGAAGATTTGTTATCATTGCAGAGCTAGGTGACCGCTAGCGTCCGCGGCACTAGATCTTCTCCCTTATTTTATGTAGTTCATGTTACTTTCAGACATTGTTCCTATTTCTGGACTTGTAGTACTTAAGTGAACTCTGTAGTAGCTCATGACTAGTGACACCCCGATGTCGGGCTGTGGCGGGATGGTTCCCTATTATTGTCATTATTTTTCTGCGCTTTTGATTATGCTAATCCTGTTTTAGCTTTATAAATGTTAAATAACTGTTAAAAAGAAGCGTTTGTTTTGTTGGTTGGCCTTGTCTTCACGAGAGGCGCCATCACGACCGGGTTTGGGATTTGGGACGTGACGGGTTCCTATCTATGTTTGTTGTGAGATACACCATAGTTGGTTATAGTATTATACATATATGTGTAGGGGGAATCAGATTGCACGCTGTAACAGTATTATATATATATTTGCAAATCGGATTACACGCCACCACAATATTATTATTATATATGGATCGAGTTACACACCGCAATGGTATTATTATTATTATTATATATAGATCGGGTTGCACATTGCAATATTATTACTATTATATATGCGTCGGGTTGCACATCACAGTAGTATTATAAATATATGTGGATCGGGTTGCACACCATAAGGGTATTAGTATGATATATGGGTCAGGTTGCGTGCTGCAATGGATAAGTTGTATTATGGTCATTCTTGGTTGTTGATTTCTGTCACTGTATTATGTTGTAAAACTGAGTAGTGATGATATTATAGGGCTCTCTGTTATGTATTTTATATTTCGATTATCATGTTAATTAGTTGTTTTCTCTTTTCCGTTATTGCTTTCTATTTATACTCGCACAGATTTATAGAGGGTGTCTTGTCATAGCCTAGTCTCTTCTTCGTCAAGGTTAGGTTCGGCACTTAAGGAGCACATAGGGCCGGTTATACTCATACTAGTTTTTTGCACTTCTTGTGCAGATCCCGGTATTGGTCCTAACGGTGCATAACAGAGATAGATTGGACCGTTCCTTTTTAAGAGACTTAAGGTAGAGTTGCACAGCGTTCGCGGACCTTGAAGTCTCCCACCTATCTATTATAATGTTTATTTTATTTCAGACAGTTGCTTTTTATTTCAGACTCTGTTTGTAGTATTCTAGTAGCGTATGTACTTGTGACAACAGTTTCTGAGATTATAGTAGACAATGATGTTTATGGATTCCATTATTATATTTGAAAGTATTTCAGTCTTAATATCTTAATAATTTGCTTTTTAAATAATTAAATTGATTAATTGGTTCGCTATATTTGTCTAGCTAGTAGATGTTAGGCACTATCATGGCCCCGTGGTTGGGATTTTGGGTCATGACATATATAGATCGAGGAAGTCTCCACTACCCCTCAAGGTATTCATTTCATGGTGAAGGTAAAGCCATCTTCTAACTCAGGGCTCTTTTATGTTATTTATGTTAGTAACCATTTGTCTGATAGAAAAAATCTTTAGGACCACTTGACTAATATCTCTAGAAGTTTTAGTGGTAGTTAGTTTGTAGGAGGTGACTTCAATGAGGTCCTCAAAGCTAGAGACAATTTGGTGGCAATAGTATTAATACTAATATAAGTACCCTATTTTTGAACTGCCTGAATCGGCATAAACTAGTTGACATGGGCCATAACGAAAGTAATTACACACTAACTAATACGAGATATAGAAATAAGAATAATCTAGTTCTTGAAAGACCATATAGGTGTTTTGCCAATGACTCCTGGATTATCGAGTACCTTGAGGCCACCATGACTCAGACCACTGCCCTTTACTCATAAAGTTAAAAAATGACATTAGTCCTAGTAACATTAAGCCTTTCAGGTTCGAGTCAATGTGGTATAGTGATCCACGTCCAATCTGCACTCAATAGTGAGTGGAAACGGTCATTGGAAGAATAGTACCCAACAAGAGTCGGGGTCGATTACCACAGGGAGCTACTATGGATATTAGGGGTATACACTTGACGAAAGAAAATGGAACAACTAAATTGCACTTCTAAACAATTGGTTTTGATTTCTAATTATACTTTTACTCTACCAATTATTAGCTAGGAGAAGAAACTAAAAAGCGGATGATTATTTTTGGTGTTTTTTTCAAATAGTTAAAAAGCCTAGGGATGTGACCTTAACCTAAGTGTTCGCCTAATGGTTTAAATACGTTAACACTTATTTTGTTGATTGGGGTGTATTATAACTCTCAACTCTACATTACCCACTCAATCCCAATTTGGCTTTCTCAAGCCCGAATGGATATCAAACTAAATAGTTGATATGAGCTCAAGTTAGTTTCTCATTATCTCTAGGTTGAACCCTTTAATTAGACTAATCAAACTCTTATTAGCCCAAATTCCTAGTTAGCCAAGTTATCCTAGACTAGGTCCCTCTTTTTCAAGTAAAGACCAAATCAAAAAGGCTTGAATTAATGTTTTCAACTATTAATTCTAAAATTAAAGCATAATTTAGGCTAAATAATCAACACTCAATCATAACCAAGCAATAAATTAACAACAAATAAGGTTTAGATACTAAGGTTGGATCACAACCATAGTAAGAATCTAATTACTCATAGCGAAAAATGAAGGAACACAAGAAGAAATACTAATTAGACTCATAATATAAGATCAAAATGATAAAATATGATGTTTAAATCTTAAAATAGTCACAAACTTCCTAAAATGGCAAAATATAATGGCTACAGTAGCTCAAACTTCGAAACTTGACTTAAAAATGTGAATCACGTCTATTTATAGTTGCCAAAAATTTGCTGAGAAAAATGCCCCTCGGAAGGTTCTGCTGTCGCACAATTCCATGTGCGGTCCACAGATTTCTTCAACTGGCAGGGTCTTGAATTCTTTAGCCGCAAAATTCTAATCTGCAGCTACAAAGCATCTTCTGTGGCCGTACAATCATTGTGTGCTCCGTACTTCAGAAAAACCTGGTCATTTTCCCACTCTCTGAACTTTGAATCATTTATCAGTGCAAACCTTGTTATGTGGCCGCACATTGGCTAAAACTCTGCTAGGCTCCTTCACTTTATCTGCGGCCGCAAATGGAATTCTGTGGTTTGCACTTTCTTCTGCAGACCGTGGTTCTTAAGTTTTGGTCCTTTTCTTGCCTTGCAAATCGGAACACTCCTTTTTGAGTTGGATTTCAGCATGAGACCTCAAACTTCCAACATTTCTAGAATTTGCACACTTTCATTAGTTTCAAGAACATAAATCAATGCTTTCGGACTAAAACAAAAGCAAAATGGTGCTAATAAGTAGTCAAAATCCATATTTATCAACTTCCCCAAACTTAAGTCTTTGCTTGTCCTCAAGTAAATAAATTAGTTCTCACCTCCTTACAGTTAAGGGTCATTTCAGCGAGTCAAAGGTGAGCCATTCACATATCATATGGAACCAACAATTCCCTACACTACTCATGCATTATCAACAAGGTGACAAATCAAATATTCATGCACACATAATTTTAATGAGATATTCGAGCTTCAAGAAAACTCCCTAAGGATCCTTGTACATCTCAGTGTCCCCATCAATATCATCTCCCTCAGGGTCAGCCAACTAGATCTCATTTTCATCAAATCTAGGTGTAGATCGCAAGCACTGCCTTAGCATTGTTGGCAGCAAGGTTTGGCTCGTCAGACTGGCCAGCTAGTACTACCGGTGCAAATGGTGCTAAAGGATCTGGGGCATACTGGTACGGGTCAAGCAGGATATCAAAAGGAAGGTCTACAACCATAGCAAGTCTGTTCACCTCCTTCCGGAGCTTGTCCACTAATTTCTTGCTGAACTGGGACTTCCTCATCTTCTTGATTTCCTTTCCCAGCTCCTTAATAACTGACCTGTGTTGTACAAAGGTGTCCTTGATAGTCTTCTGGTTCTCAAGATTCTTTTTCAGTATCTCATCAATGTCAAAAGAAGCTTGTGGTGCCTGTGAAGTGGACTGCGCTGCAACAGTGCTGGACTAGTCAGACAGCATTACAGTAGCTGTCTATATCTAATTATTGAGA
Organism: Nicotiana glauca; assembly: GCA_026770625.1. Taxonomy (NCBI): domain Eukaryota; kingdom Viridiplantae; phylum Streptophyta; class Magnoliopsida; order Solanales; family Solanaceae; genus Nicotiana; species Nicotiana glauca. Next base: position 41,612 of record MU720635.1, read on the forward strand.
CTCAATAATGTCTGGGAGACTTGCAACATAGATAGTAGGGCAGTGGGCATGTGTCACGACCCAAACCCCGCACTGGCCGTGATGGCGCCTCTCGTGAAGACGAGGCCAGCCAACTAACCCAACTTATCTTTTTAGAATTGTTAACATTAATAAGCAGATTTAATATATTTAAATAACCACAGTCTATCAAAAGATCGCTTTAATAAGTGCAGAATCAAACCCAAACACAGCCCAAATCGGGGTGTCACAATTCAGAGCATCTATCAAAGTGTAACTACAATTACAATACCTAAAATACACAAGGCCGGAATAATGAACAACAGAAAGAGAAGCGGTGCTGCGAACGCAGGTAGCCACCTCGCTACTCCTATAGCTCTGCCTCTGATCAGCCAGAACCCGCTACCGGGTGAACAAATACCTGCATCTGCACGCGAGGTGCAGGGAGTAAAGTGAGTACTCCAACTCAGCGAGTAATAAGAGTAAATAACAATTGAGTAGTAAGAAATCACATAAAGAAAACCATCATGCTATATAGGAGCAGTGAAAAGCCCTTTGAGAGAAAAGCAGTGAAGCTGTAAAACCTTTAGAAATATCTTAGCTCAATTTAAAACCACTTTTGAAAATGACTTTTTTAGCAGTTATGCAAATGAATGCAAAACAAATAGTGCAGATAAGCACAGAAGTTCGCCTCTCGGGCACCACACTCGGTTATCAGATAATACCAGAACAACAGGTGAATATTGCAAGAAGAAGCACAAACAACATATAATGGCAGACAAATGAAATAAGGTAAACACATCAAACAATACCGGTACTGAAGCGGCGTGTAGCCCGCTCTACATATCGCTATGGCGTGCAGCCTTCTCCGTTTATCATCAACAGCATCTCACTAGGGGTGTGCAGACTTCGAGAGGGGCCCTTTACGGCCCAAGCGCAATATCAAGCCATCTCGTGGCATCAATCTAGGCCCTCGGCCTCATATCAATATAAGTATAACACTGCTGAGGCGTGCAGCCCGATCCATAAGTATCCTCACAATATAGGCCCTCGGCCTTACTCAGTAAGCAAAATCACATAAGCCACTTGGGCAACAATAAAACATAATGCTCAGCCCAAAAATATTTTTAGTAATATCATTTTGAGTGTTTAAGGCATAATAACTTGACTGAGTTTTCAAATAGTGGAAAATACATAATTGAGTTCAAATATATAATTAAAATAGTGAGGAATTATCAACAACAATCCCCGAAGGGTTTAAATAGCTTGCACAAAGCCCAAATATGGCAATCAGCCCACATTATGATGATGACAAGTAATTTCAGTCAAATACACAGTAAATTCATCAATCAGGACAGACCAAGTCACAATCCCCAACGGTGCTCTACCCCACGCTCGCTATCCGACGTGCAAGTCACCTAGATACAGCACTATGATGCGCAAATTCGGGGTTTCAGACCCTCAGGACGTTATTTACAATCATTACTCACCTGGAACCGGCGAAATCTCTAGCTCGCGATGCCCTTGCCCCTCAACTCGGCCTCCATGCGCGTCAAATCTGACCAAAACCACAACGAATACGTCACAATATGTTAAGGGAATATAACCCAGTTGAAAAGAATCGAAAAACATCGAAAATCACGAAATTTGCAAAACTCGAGCCCCGGGCCTACTTCTCAAACTTCAAAAAATTTAACACCAATGGATTCCTTATCTTGCCACGAGTCTATACATATCAAGAACTCCCAAATTCGAGCCCAAATGACCCATCAAAACCCACTTTGAAATATCAAATTCCAAGCCCTAGCATTTCCCCCTTTTGATGAATTTCCATGAATTTCTATGTTAATTCTACCATTAAATCATGTATTTAGGTCATAGAACTCACCTCCAATCACACCCAATCAAAATCACCTTCAATTCACGTCCAAAAGCTCTTAAGTTTGCTCAAAGATGGTGGAAAAATGTCTTAGCTCGTGGAACAAAATAAACCTTTTAAACCCTTCTGCTCAGCTATTTTTGCTTCTGCGATACTCTTACCGCTTTTGCAGTTTCCGCTTATGCGATATCCATCTGCTTCTGCGAAACTTATTATTTTGATCAGGACCGCTTCTGCGATCTAAATCTGCTTCTGCGGGCACCGCATCTGCGAGTCACCATCCTCTCCTGCGGAATTTCCTCAACACCCAACCTTCGCTTCTGCGAACCCTTTACCGCATCTGCAGAACTCATCCTCCTTAGCACCTCTCGCACCTGCGACCCCCTTCACGCATATGCGGTCCCTTTTCTGCAGATGTGGAAATACCAGAACTAGAAACTAATAGCAATGCTACAAGTCCAAATTCATCCCGATGGCCATACAAAATCACCCCGAGGCCCCCGGGACCTCAACCAATAGTGCCAACCCAACCTAAAACATCACTGGAACTTGCTCCAATCATCGAACAACACAAACAACACCAAATCCATCAAATTACATCGGATTCAAGCCTAAGTTCTTCTAAAACTTTCGAAATACGTATTTTATCAAAAACCCAACCAAACGACGTCCGAATAACCTGAAATTTTGCACACACATCACAAATGACATAACAAAGCTATAGCAACTCTCGGAATTACATTCCGACCCTCAGATCAAAATCTCACCTATCAACCGGAATTCGCCAAAAATACTAACCTCGCCAATTCAAGCCTAATTCTACACCGGACCTCCAAAATCACTTCTGATCACACTCCTAAGTCACAAATCATACCCCGAAGCTAACCGAATCATCAGAATTCATATCTGATTCCTCTACTCATAGGTCAACATCCAGTTGACTTTTCCAAACTAAGCTTTCCTTAAAGAGACTAAGTGTCTCATTTCCTTCTAAAATCAATCCAACCAACTCGATCACATGAGATATGGATAATGAAGCATAAAGAAGCTGAAAAATGGGGAAAACGAAGCTGTAACTCATGAGACGACAGGTCGGGTCGTCACAGTATGGGCACCAGCCTTAGAGTTGTGGTATGAGCTATGGATGATGGCAGAGGCATAGTAGCAGCACTGAAGGAAGGCTTAGCATAGGTAGATGGAAGATCAGTTGTCTCAGAGACTACCACTGCTAGCTCATCAGACTGGCATGTGGCAGTAGAAGCCTGGACTTTCTTCTTTGGGTTGCTCGCATCCATCAGCGAATACCAGTCGAATGGTCTTTCGACTTCACCTTTGTGTCAAAGTCTCTCGGCTCTACCTTTGCAACAGTGAGGTACTCTATAATAGTGTTGGGATAATAGTAAGCCAAGATATCCTATTGTGATATCAATGAAATATTGGTTCCACATTAATTGGGTACCCGGTCAAAATGGAAGCCAACCTGCTTTGCCTTAATTTAACATTTCTGCATACCTTGCATCGTCATACTCATTACACAGTCATTTAGTCTTCCTGGATCTGAACTCATACCGCCACATGAAATGCACTTCACTCCCCAACTAGGAGACACAAAACGATTCTTCACGCGCCTATAACTCGGGCTACACATCAAATCACAATAGAAATCGAACACTTAATAGTTCATCTATTATCCAGCAGACTTCTTCGTCACTAACAAGTCATATAGATACATCTCGCAGTACTAACATACTCATCACATAGATATCCAACCGCCATTATCGCTAATAGGGACAATACCGAACATATGAGTTCAAAATGCTTGCTCACATAATCAGCACCTCGGTGCTCAAGCCATAGGCAAAGATCCGGCCTCAAGTCCTCCAGACTGGCCCAACATCTAACTCACAGAGATCACATCTCGCACCTCGATTGGGGAATCACAAGCTATCAAGACACATATGATACTGAGCGCTCATTCACGCATACAAACGCGTGGAAGGAATTTCAAAAGTTTCTTTTCAAGCTGAACCAAGGACGCACGATAAGGATTCAAGAATGTGAAGTTTTCCTAAAGGTTCTGCAGCCTCTCAAGGATAAATACAGACATCTTCGTACCGATCCGCGAGACTCTACTAAACCTGCTCATGACTCGTGAGACCTAGTAACCTAGGCTCTGGTACCAACTTGTCACAATCCAAACCCCGCATTGGCCGTGATGGCGCCTCTCGTGAAGACGAGGCTAGCCAACTAACCCAACTTATTTTTTTAGAATTGTTAACATTAATAAGCAGATTTAATATATTTAAATAACCACAGTCTATCAAAAGATCTCTTTAATAAGTGCAGAATAAAACCCAAACACAGCCCAAACCGGAGTGTCACAAGTCACGAGCATCTATCAAAGTGTAACTACAATTACAAGACCTAAAATATACAAGGCCGGAATAATGAAAAACAAAAAGAGAAGTGGTGCTGCGAACGCAGGCAGTCACCTCGCTACTCCTATAGCTCTGCCTCAGATCAGCCAGAACCTGCTATCGGGTGAACAAATACTTGCATCCGCACACGAGGTGCAGGGAGTAAAGTGAGTACTCCAAATCAGTGAGTAATAAGGGTAAATAACAACTGAGCAATACGAAATCACGTAAAGCAAACCATCATAATATATAGGAGCAGTGAAAACCCCTTTGAGAGAAAAGCAATGAAGCTGTAAAACCTTTAGAAATATCTTAGCTCAATTTAAAACCTCTTTTGAAAATGACTTTTCCAACAGTTATGCAAATGAATGCAAAACAAATAGTGCAGATAAGCACAGAAGTCCACCTCTTGGGCACCACACTCGGTTATCAGATAATACCAGAACAACAGGTGAATATTACAAGAAGAAGCACAAACAACATATAATCGCAGACAAATGAAATAATGTAAACACATCAAACAATACTACTACCGCCGCGGCGTGCAGCCCGCTCCACATATGGATGCGGTGTGCAGCCCGCTCCATTTTTGTCGACGGCGCTCACTGGGGATATGCAGACTCTGGGAGGGGCCCCTTACGACCCAAGCGCAATATCAAGCCATCTCGTGGCATCAATCTAGGCCCTTGAACTCATATCAATATCAGTATAACACTGCTACGACATGCAACCCAATCCATAAGTATCCTCGCAATAGAGTCCCTCGGCCTTACTCAGTCAGAAAAATCACATAAGCCACTCGGGCAACAATAAAACATGATGCTCAGCCCAAAAATATTTTTAGTAATATCATTTCATGTGTTTAAGGCATAATATCTTGGCTGAGTTTTAAAATAGTGTAAAATACATGACTGAGTTCAAATATATAATTAAAATAGTGAGGAATTATCAACAACAATCCCCGAAGGGTTTAAATAGCTGGCATGAAGCCCAAATATTGCAATCAGCCCACATTATGATGATAACAAGTAATTTCAGTCAAATATAAAGTAAATTCATCAATCGGGACGGACCAAGTCACAATCCCCAATGGTTTTCTACCCCACGCTCACTATCTGGCGTGCAAGTCACCTTGATACAGCACTATGATGTGCAAATTCAGGGTTTCAGACCCTCAGGACGTCATTTACAATCATTACCCATCTCGAACCGATGAAATCTCTAGCTCACGATGCCCTTTCCCCTCAACTCGGCCTCCACGCGCATCGAATCTAACCAAAACCACAACGAACGTCACAATAGGCTAAGGGAACATAACCCAATCGAAAAGAATCGAAAATCACAAAATTTGCAAAACCCGAACCCCGGTCCCACTTCTCGAACTTTAAAAAATTTAACACCAATGGATTCCTTATCTTGCCACGAGTCTATACATATCGAAAACTCACAAATCCGAGCCTAAATGACCCGTCAAAACCCACCTTCAGATATCTAATTCCAAGCCCTAGATTTTCCCCCTTTTTGATGAATTTCCATAAATTTCTATGTTAATTCTACCATTAAATCATGTATTTAGGTCATAGAACTCACCTCCAATAACACCCAGTCGAAATCACCTTCAATTCTCATCCAAAAGCTCTTAAGTTTGCTCAAAGATGGTGGAAAAATGTCTTAGCTCGCGGAACAAAATAAATCTTTTAAACCCTTCTGCCCAGCTCTTTTCGCTTCTGTGATACTCTTACCGCTTCTGCGGTTTCCGCTTAAGCGGTATCCCTCCGCTTCTGCCCTTGACTGTGTGGCCGTCTACTCCTCCTGCATAGAGGTTGTGTTTCCCTTTGACACCTTCCTAGATGAGATATAGGAGCTAGACATGGAGATGTCTGCACCTCTCTCTCAACCGGTTGTTGTTTTCTTTCTAACCTGGGCTGGCCAAGGGGCAAGGCACTTTTACCTCGACCCCAAGAAGATTCACATATCCCCTTTAAAGTGTTGCCTCGGCCTCGTGATCGAACCAGTGTCTATATCCAGCATAGCAAATTGTTAGTTGCAATTCATTCTTCAAACACATACACGAGTCATGTAGGTAAGGACAAGACAGTTAGACACAGTAGGGGTTATGAAGTTGACTCATGCCTGCAGGATAAGGTACATGCGGTCCGCACATATTTTATGTGCGGTGCAGATGGAACTCGCGGTCAGTAGATTTCTATTGTGCAACCGTATAATAAAAATGCGGTCCGCACATTTGAGATTGCAACCGCACTTCTGAGTCCCAAAATTGCAAACTCTCTGATGATAGAGAAATAGTCAATCTGCAGCCACAAGAGGAATTCTGCGATCTGCACATTTTGACTTGCCACCACACCTTGGAGTCTAAAAAGTGAAGACTCTCTAATGACAGAGAAGGGCCTAATCTGCGGTCATAAGAGGAAATCTGCGGTCTACACAATTTGACTTGCAGCCACAGAGTCCTACCTCATATAAGTTTCTAAAAATCCATATCTGTGGACCGCACGATTCAAGTGCGGCCGCACAATTCAAATAATTACTAGCAAAAAACTTTTTGTTCTAATTTTTTTTTCAATTTCTTGCACAAATAGGCATGGAAACATTGTAAAAACGTGGAATTTCACTAACCCAATCCCAGTAGAGCATGTATCAAGTTTACCCAATTCAAATCTACCCACACGGACACACAATTAAACTCTAATAACAGATGGCCTAAAAAGAACTAAAAATCTACTAATTAAAACAACACACAAAAAATTAACATGAAATTGAAGCATACCAGACTGAGTGAGTGCAATGAGTTACTAATCGAGATGGTTGTGTGTGGGTAATTAAAATCTCTAAGAAAAATTAGCAAAGTAACAATGTTTTGTTTAGAGAGGGAAAAAGGTAAAATGAGGTCTAATGTTCTATTTATACCAACAATTGTGAGAAGGGAGAAGAGACGAGCGCGTTCACTCATTCTCATGTGTGGTCCGCACACTACCACCTAGGAGAACATTCTCATAACCCAATCTACGGTCCATACACTTTTAGGTGCGATCGTAGAGTTTGCGTGCGGTCATAGATCGACCTCCACACTTACAAGCTTAAACTTCAAAGAGTTGGTATTTTTTAACTTCGATTGTGCGGTCTGCATGACAAATTTGCGGATGCAATACTCATCTTCTATGGCACCAAAACAATGTGTGGTCCGCACAAATCAAATGGGTTCCGCACTCCTTTAAACACTTAGCCATATTTTCTTTCACTGCTCTTGTAAGTCACACTCATCCTTGTAGTACACCTCAAATCAAGTTAGAACACAAATAACACCTAACTAAAAAAGAAAAAGTCTATAAAAGAAAAAAGGAAAAGAACATGGGTTGCCTCTCAAAAAGCGTCTGATTCAATGTCGCGGCACGACGCAGGAAACTCTAAAATAAAGTGAATGACCGCCACCACATGGCTATCTCCAAACTTGCCCAAGTAGTGCTTCACCCGGTGACCACTGACTCGGAATACTTCACTATTTTTGTTCTTCAAGTCTAATGCACCACTTGAATTTTAGCTTCCCAGTAAACATCCTCAATCTTGAGTTAAACAACAATACAAGATGGCCTATCTTGAACTCTTTGTTCCAAATGTATTTGTCATGAAGATATTTCATCTTTTCTTTATACAACGACGAACTTGCATAAGCATGGTACTAGAACTCATCTAGTTCATTCAAATGTGCTACCCTCAAGTAAGCAGCTATATCCCAATCAAGATTTAAATTCTTTAGAACCCATATTGCCTTGTGCTCTAGTTTCACTAGAAGATGACAAGCTTTCTCGAACAACAATCGGCATAGCGACATTCCGATAGGTATTTTGTAAGTCGTCAGATAAGCTTGTAATGCATCATCAATCTTCTTGGACCAATCCATCCGATTAGCATTCACCATTTTGGACAAGATACTCTCTATCTCCCATTGGAGACTTCCACTTGCCCACTAACTTGTGGATGATAGGGAGTCATGACTTTTTGAGTAACACTATACTTGCTAAGTAAAGTGTCGAAAAACTTGTTGTAAAAGTGTGACCCCCCATCACTTATAATTGCACGCGAAGGGCCAAACCTTGTGAAAATATTCTTCTTCAAGAAAGCAACTACACTTCTTGCCTCATTGTTGGATAAAGCAACAACCTCAACCCATTTGGACACATAATCCACCACAACCAAGATGTAGGTGTTTCCACAAGAGCTCACAAAAGAGCTCATGAAGTCAATACCCTTCACATAAAAAATATCAATCTCCAAAATGGTTATGAGAGGCATTTGATTTTTCTTTGAGATTCCACCGGCCCGTTGACATTCATCACATCTTCTCACTAACTCAATTGCATCCTTGTACAGAGTGGGCCAATAGAAACCATAGCTAAGCACTTTGGTTGTCGTTCTCGCTCGACCATGATGACTACCATATGGCGAAGAATGACAAGCCCCAAGAATTTCACCTTGCTCTTTTTTTGGTACACATACTCTAATAAACTCATCCGTACAAATTCGGAAAAGGTAAGGTTCAACCCAATAATAATCTTGACAATCTCATTTGACCTTCTTCCTTTGTCTTAAAGAGAAAACACCCGAAATAATTCCATACACAAGAAAATTTACTAAATAACCATGGCACCTCTTTCATTGAAATTGTCAAGAGTTGCTCATTGGGGAAGGAGTCATTAATCTCAAGTCCATTATGCGGCCTCCCCTCCTCCTCCAAACAACACAAGTGATCCACCACTTAGTTTTCACTACCTTTCCTATCTTAGATGTAAATATAAATTCTTGCAACAAGAGTATCCATCTAATCAACCGAGCATTGGAATCCTTTTTGCTCATAAGATAACGAATCTGTGTGGACAATAACTTTTTCACCCATCAAGTACGAGCGAAATTTCTCAATTGCAAACACAATAGCAAGGAGCTCTTCCCCGTAATGGTATACTTGGGCAATATTCATGGTCTTACTAGCATAGTAGATCGGATGGAAAATCTTGTTGATGCATTGCCTCAAAACAGTCCCAACCGCTATGTCACTTGCATCATATGTGAGTTCAAAAGGCACACTCAAATTTAGAGCGGTGATGATGGAAGTAGTTGTCAGCTTGAGCTTCAACAATCCAAAAGCTCTCATGCAATCATTATTGAAGTTAAACTTAGCATTTTTCTCAAGAAGCTTGCATAACGGGTTCACTTCCTTATAAAAGTCTTTTATGAAGCGCCGATAAAAATACGTGTAGCCTAAGAAACTCTGCACACCTTTCATCGAAGTTGGGGGTGGAAGCTTAGAAATCACTTCAATCTTTTCCTTGTTAACTTCAATTCCATTCCTTGAGATTTTGTGGCCAAGGACAATACCTTCCTTGACCATGAAATGGAATCTCTCCCGATTGAGCACCAAATTGGTTTATTCACATCTAGACAACACTTTATCCAAATTTGCAAGACAATCATCAAAAGAATCTCCAACCTTCGAGAAGTCATCCATGAAAACTTCAAGGTAGTCCTCCAATATGTCCATGAAAATAGCCATCATACACCTTTGAAAAGTCACTAGTACATTGCACAAACCAAATGGCATCCTCTTGAAGGCAAAAGTACCATAGGGATATGTAAAGGTTGTTTTATCTTGATCTTTTGGAGCAATAAGAATTTGGTTGTAGACCGAGTACCCATCAAGAAAGCAATAGAAAGCACGGCTGGCCAATCTATCAAGCATTTGATCTAAGAAAGGAAGTGGAAATTGATACTTCCTTGTGACTTTGTTGAGCTTGTGATAGTCCATACACACCCTCCAACCGGTCACTGTTCTTGTAGGAATCAACCCATCCTTGTCATTAGTGACCATCGCCATGCCCCCTTCTTTGGGACACATTGAACCATAGAAGTCCATGAACTATCGGAGATGGGGTGGGCAACCCGGGCATCCAACCACTTGATAATATCCTTCTTGACAACTTCTTGCATAACTTCATTGAGTTTTCTTTGATGTTCAATAGGTGGTTTGGCGCCATCCTCCAACTTGATCCTATGCATGCAAAAGTAGGGGATTATCCCCCTAAGGACCAAGAAATTCATACCGAAGATGTGGAGGCAATGGCTTCAACTCCAAGGTAGGAAGCTCTTCAATAGAAGGCTTTGTTGGAGGAGTTATCCTATTTTCAAGATCTAAGGACAATTTTTGTGGTGCATAGTTGTACGACCCCATTCTTTCAAAGAGTTTACACATTCCATGAAGCCATCCATCTCGTCATCATTAAAGTTGAGCAATACGGCCTCCAAAATATCACCAACATTGATTGTAGCACTTGTTTCATCAACAATAACATCAGTCACCAAGCCCACAAAAGAACACACCTCATTGCTATTTGGTTGTCACATGGACTTACACATATAGAATACCACTTTTTCATCACCAACCTAAAACTGAGTTCTCCAGCTTCAACATCACAAAGAGCCTTACACGTAGCAAGGAAAGGTCTCCCAAGAATAATTGGCACTTCATAATCAACCTCACAATCTAGAATGACAAAGTCCACCGAGAGAATAAATTTTTCAACACGAACCAAAACATCTTCAATCACACCCAAGGGCCTCTTCGTAGTACGATCGGCCATTTGCAATCTCATGGATATGGGTCTTGGTTGCACAATCCCCAAGGTCTTGAAGATCAAATAGTGCATCAAATTGATAATTGCCCCATTATCACAAAGAGCTTTAGAAAACTCGACATTTCTAATTGTAAAGGAATCATGAAAGCACTGGGATCCTCCAACTTAGGAGCCATTGAATGTACAATTTCACTCACTTTTGATGGTTTCAAAGCTCATCGGCCGCTGCTTTATCACATGATCCTTCATAAACTTTTCATAATCGGGCATTTGTTCCAGAGCTTCAACTAATGGCACTTTGATTGAGAGACTCTTCATCATTTGAATATACTTCTTTCATTTATTCTCACCATTTTTCTTGGCAAGTTTTTAAGGGTATGAAGGTGGAGGCTTAGGCAATGGTACCTTAGCCTTTTGAGTATCTGCTCCAGTATGTCAATAACATGTTCCCTAGAGGGTTCACTTCCTCTTTAGTCTCTTCTACATCATCATCAATGTCACACCTCCTTTTTCCTACTACACCCCCGTGAAGGGTGTAATAAAGGGAGTTATTTCCAACTTGAAGTGACAATCCAAACGGGATTTGTTATTAAAGATTCAGAGTCGCCACTTGGGAGATTTATGGTGTCCCAAGCCACTGGTTGAATCCCAAATCGAGGAAAATATGACTCTGTTTAACAGTCCGCGAATCAGAAATCCAAGTAAGGAATTCTATTAACCCGAGAGAAGGTGTTAGGCATTCCCGGGTTCCATGGTTCTAGCACAGTCGCTCAACTGTTATATTCGGCTTAATTATCTGATTTTAAAACATGTTTTCGCCTATGTGCAATTTTAGCTTTTAACCATTGTTATTATTATTTTTATCAAAGAAGATTGCAACGTCACTAAAACACGTCTCGAACCACGTCACATAAATGCACCCGTAATTTTCGACACATTTTAACTTCGTTGGGATTTGGATTTGGGTCACATAAATGTGCACCCGAGTTTAAGAAGGTAAGATTATTAAACTATCGTGCCTAAAGTAGTTTCGTATTTGCAATTTGCGAGGGCCATGAAACTTACTAAATGGCACGCCTCAGATTCTAAAGATCAATAAAGAAAAAATGAGGGCCACGCAATTGAAATTTTATTTGGCGCGGCACACCTCAATTAAAAGGATTTCTACTTAACCAAAGCAGACTACGATGTTCTAAATTGTTCTTAAGACCAATTTGAGATTATTACCATGAAAGGTTCATATAGGCATATCCATATAAAATGAGACGCACAGTTTTACTACATGTTAATGTCAAAAGCAAAAGGCAAAACAGCGCAAGTGTCAACATGCTGCAAATTGAAGCTCGCCTTTAAATGAATAAACACAAGAATGAAGAAAATATTAAAAATACACATGATGCAAAAGAAAACACATGGAAAATGAAATTGAAATACTATAACACGCAAATATGAAGTAAAATTATTTTCAACTAAATCAAAAACCTTATCGATTTAATAATCAAAACACAAGGAGACAATCTCCTGTTTCTCGTCTAAATTAATCACTAGTTCTGTTATTCTAAATGTCCGTCTCAATTCCAATTCATATAACCAAACCCAACAACTCAAAATCAATTCATATTCCATGTTCTAAATTAAAGAGTCAATAATTCTAACATAGCAACTACTCTACTAAGAATACACCAACATACAAACGATTACTTCAATCACGAGAACGCTTCATGAAGTTTTTCGTTAAACGACAAATTTAGATGTCATATAATTTATATAACTATAGCACTATAAAAACAAAACCAAAATAAAAAGACACTAATCACATACTTTGCTGCAGCAATGTAACTATAGAATCCAAGCAATTATTTATGAAGGTTAACACACAGTTTCATAAACGTAAATGAGAAGAAAAATACATAAATAAAATTCTGAGAATCAAATGTTTACCGAATATAATGTTGATACAGCAACGACGCTAGTCAAAGATGAATTAGAAATAGAATCCAATAATAGCACCTCAATTGCACTTCAAATCTGGACCGGAATCGGCGACCTTGAATGGGAACCTCGAAACCTCGTCAAAATAAAACTCGAACGTCGATCTCACAAACTCGAATGAAGAAACGAAGTAGATGCAGTAAACGAGATTTATGAACGGGATTCACGGATTGACTCGTTGGTGGTTGTTGATGGTGTGTTCGTTTGGTGTCAAGGTCTGGCAGAAGAATAGAGGATGAAGGTTCGTTTGTGCTTGGCTGAAGAATGGCGATGAAGCTGAGGGTCGTTTGGACAGGTGAAGCAACGAAGGAGATGGTGGTTCGTTGGTGGTGGTCTGGGCAGCGACGGGATGAAGGTGGTCGTGAGGGTGGTTAACGATGGTGGCAAGGGTGGACTGGTGAGGGATGTTTGGCTGGAGGTGAACGCAGCAGCAGGTGCTCGTCGATGGCAAACGCGAGCTGGTTCGTGAAAACGGGGCTATTATTATGGTGAAGGAGATGAGGGTCATGGATGGTTGGAGCTGGCGGCTGGCTGGTGGTGTGACGACGGAAGGGGGTGGCTGGTTTAGGGCATAGGGCTAGGGTTTTAGTTTTGTGTTCTTCTTATGAAGAAGATCAAGTCCTCAATGTGTGCGTATGTGTTTTTCCAAAAAAATTGCCCCCCCCCCCCCCTTTTTCTTTGGCTGAATAGTTAGTAGTGTATTTATAGGTCTAGGTTAGTTTAGGGTTTTAGGGTAGTGGGCTTGGTTTTGGGTATTGGGCTTGGGTGGTTATGGGCTAGGTCCGAATTTTGGGCCTAAAAATAGGTCTTTTGAATCCAAATGTTATTCTTTCCCTACAACCAAGAATAAAAATACGATCTTATTTAATTAATCCTACGTAGGCAAAATAACTGTTAAAATTAGACTGACAATTAAAACAAAACTATTTTTTGGGTATTTTCAAGATTAAAGTAACTACAAAATATTAATGAAACTATTTTTTGTAATTTTTGTTTTTATATAAGGATAAAATATAAAGTACTATTTTTGTAATTTTTAAAGATTAAAATGACTACAAAACATTAAAGAGTCTATTTTTGTATTTTCGAAATTATATAAAGATAAAAAATAAGGTCCTATTATTATTATTTTTTTTGTATTTTTTCAAGGTTATATTAAAATAAAAATAGGTTCAAAGGAACATATCTCTCTAAAAATATCTAATACATGATTAAAATAGAGTAATATGCAACCATTTTTGTATTTTTTCATTTTTATGATGAAAATAAAGTAAAGAAGTCAAAAATAGTTGAAATAGTTATATTAGGCCTAAATTAAATATTTACATGCTAAAAATGGGTAAAATTTCGGGGAGGGTCAAAAATCACATGTCAACAATCAATATCAACCCGAACATCATCATTAGGTTGCATGACATTGTTCGGGATCTCTTCTTCTTGCATCACTTGATCATCATCAACAGGTTGCCTTCCACTTGAGGTGGATGCATTCCTACCTCTTCCACTTCGTATGGTTACTGCCATGGCATGCCTCGTATTGTTACCACCCTTTGGGTTTACCACTGTGTCACTTGGTAGTGCCCTCTTAGGACGAGAATTTAGAGCTTGAGAGATTTGCTCCATTTGAATCTAGGTTGCAGATTAATGTGTTGTGTGAGGCAAGTTAGGCATCCGAATCGGCATTCTTTTCTATAATTTGCTTGAACATACTTTCATTATGCCCTATCTCATTGTTTGAAGAACTTGAACCGTGGGAAGGATAAGGAGGTGGGTTGCTCAGTTGTTGGTACATCGAGGGCCTTTGAAAACCGACCCCCGGTTGCCTTTATTGTTGCTCAATCTACCTTGATTATTACCTACCCAATTTCCTTGGTTGTTTCCACTCCAACTTGTTTGATTGTTATTGTTATGCCAATTCCCTTGATTGTTATTTTCTACTCCAATTTCCTTAATTGTTAGAATTCCAATTGCCTTGATTATTTTGTGGTCGCCATTGTTGTTGGCTTGTTGGAAGTTGTTTCTTTGCCTTTCAAATTTTTTCACATATTGCACTTCCTCTTCTTGATCATTATAGGAATCATCTTGTTCAAAATCACTATCTTCTTGCACATAGTTCTCCACTCGAGTTTGAACTTGTGGACCCTTGGTCCTCCTCTTGTTTACCATCATGTTCACTCTCTCTATAAAATGGACTTGATTAGGATCTTGCACTTGACTAAGTTGAGCGTTCGCTAGTTGATTCATGGTAGTAGTCAATTTGGTGATGGCTTGACCATATTCATGCAATTCTTTGTGAATGTGGATCTTGTCATGAAGTTCCCACCAGCTAGCTGATTCACTACATATTGTTGGGTTGTGTTAATCCCATGATAGAAAGTTTGTTGAACATGTTTTTGTCATATCGTTGTTGGGACATTCCTTGACCATTGTTCTATATCGCTCTTATATCTCGTGTAGTGGTTCATTTGGCTATTGCTTGAATGCCAATATCTCATTTCGAAGTATAGCCATGTGTCCGGGAGAGAAAAACTTAGCAATGAATTTTTTCGCCAACTCATCATAAGTGTGAATTGAATGGTTCAATAATTGTTCCAACCAATCTAAAGCTTTTCCTCATAGAGAGAAGGGTAAAAGGCTTAGCCTCAATGCATCCACGGAGATATTTGTTTACTTTCTCCCTCAATAAGTATCCACAAACCCCTTTAAATATTTATAAGCATTTTGAGTTGGATCACCGATGAAAAAACCCTATTGCTCAAGCAAAGTGAGTATCAACTTGGTGATGAAATTTTCCCTAATACAGGGAGGGAATATTGCACTAGCATATCCTTCATCGAGTAATAACCGGTGTAGAACCACTCATGGTAGAGGTAGGTGTGGAACGGGCACATTGTCATAAAGAACCTGACCTTCGATTGGCTTGAGGTTCAAGAGGTACCTCCTCAATTTACTCATCCTTGCTGTCCACATCTCCTAAAGGCACATTTCTGAGATCATTCTTCGCCACCATGGTTGTACCTAAAATTTCTCACACAAGTTAGTAACACGGAAGAAAATAAGATATTCCAAAAACAAACTCAAATATATATAGCTAACACCGTTTTAGATCTTTGGTAACGGCACCAAAAATTAATCCAAGTCCAATCCACACTCAATAGTGAGTGAAAATGATCGTCGGAAAAATAATACCTAAAAAGAGTCGAGGTTGATTTCCATAGGGAGCTAATATGGGTGTTAGGGGTATACACTTGACGAAAGCAAATGGAACAACTAAATTTCACTTTCAAACAATTGGTTTTGATTTCTAACTCTACTTTTACTCTAACAATTATAAGCTAAGAGAAGAAACTAAAAAGCGAATGATTGTTTTTGGTATTTTTCTAAATATTTAAAAAGCCTACGGATGTGACCTTAACCTAGGTGTTCATATAATATGTTAAATACGTTATACTTATTTTGTTGATTGGGATGTATTATAGCTCTAAACTCTATGTTACACACTCAATACCTCTCGGTTATAGAGTGATCTTGCCCAATTTGGCTTTCTCAAGCCCAAATGGGCATCAAACTAAATTGTTGATATGAGCTCAAGTCAGGTTCTCACTATCTCTAGGTTAAACCATTTAATTAGATTAATCGAACTCTTAATTAGTCCAATTCATTTTTAGCCAAGTTATCCTAGACTAGGTCCCTCTTTCTCAAGTAAAGACCAAGTCAAAAAGGCGTGAATCAATATTTGCAACCATTAATTCTAAAATTAAAGCATAAACTAGGCTAAATAGTTAACACCCAATCATAAACAAGCATTAAATTAAGCATCCATAAGGTTTACACACTAGGGTTGGATCACAACCCTTGTAAGAATCTAGCTACTCATAGTGAAAAATAAAGAAAAACAAAAAGAAATACTAATTAGAGTCATAATTTAAAATCAAAATGATAAAATATGATGTTTAAATCCTAAAATAGTCACAAACTTCCTAAAATGGCAAAATATATTGGCTACAATAGCTCAAACTTTGAAACTTGACCCAAAAATATGAATCTTGTCTATTTATAGTGGCCCAAAAATTCCATGTGCGATTCGCAGATTTCTTCCGCTAGCAGGTTCTTGGATTTTGCAGCTTTACAATTCTAGTTTTCAACTAGAAAGCACCTTTTGCAATCGCACATTTATTGTGCGGTCCGCACTACAGGCAAGGTTCGGGTCCTGGTCATTTGCACACTCTCTGAACTTTGAATCATTTGTCTGTACAAACCTTGTTCTGCCGCTGCACAATTCATGTACGGGCTGCTTATTAACTAAAACTTTGTTGGGCTCCTTCACTTAATATGCGGCCGCAAATGGAATTTAGTGGTCCGCACTTTCTTTTGCGGACCGCGCTTCTTAATTTTGCACCTCTTCTTGCCTTACGATTTGGAACACTCATTTTTTAGTCGAATTTCATCATGGGAGCTTAAACCTCCAACATTCTTATACTTTGCACACTTTCATTAGTTACAGGAACATAAATCAATACTTTCGTACTAAAACAAAAGCAAAAATGTGCTAATAGCTAGTCAACTTATCATGTAATTATCCCTTTTTTCCCATCCAAGTCTAGGATTCCTTCTCTCCCAATAACACCCTCATCCAAGCCACTCATCAATTCAAAATTGGTGCCTTTCAATAGAACAAGAATACCTGAGGCAACATTTTTCCACAACAAGAATAGGCTTATGGCTAGAATAGCTAGCATCTAGAAATTCCTCCAGCACCAGCACAACTATTTACTCTTAAATCTTAAGGCCAAATTGATTGAGAAATATGACTCCAGTCTTAAGAATAAGGAAGACTTTTGGAATTCAAAGTCTAGAATTAGCTAACTAGCTTATGAGGATACCAGTATTAAGTTTTTATATACTTTCACCCTTATTAGAAGAAGGAGGAACAAAATCCTCTCTTAGAGATGAAGCTGGGAATTGGCAACATGGCCAGCATGATATCAAAGACTCTATCTTAAATTACTTCAATTGCCTTGACACCTCTTTCCATACACAATCCCTTCTCCTGACCTCCAACTCCCTCAGAAAGGAACACATCCTCTCCAACCTCCAAAGGTATAATATGGCCTACCCCTTAGAGATAGTAAGGTCAAATAAACTATCTTATCTTTTAAGCCCTTCAATGTTTCTGATGGTCTACACCCTTTCTTTTATCATAAATTCTGCGCTAACTGTAAGAACTCATTTGACTCTTAAACCATGTACCCCTGTATGAATGCCACACTTCTGTGCCTCATCCCTATGTGCCCAAATGCTTATGCTCAAAATTTCTGGACCTATTAGGCTTTTCAACACAATTTTACAAAACAATGACTATGATTGTTGTTAACAAGATCAAGCCTTATCTTTCTTATATCATTAGTCCCAATCAAGCTAGTTTTCTGTCCAATATAAGAACTTCTAACAATGCTATCATTTTCCAACAATACAATACCCACTTCAGAAAGATAAATTGCAAAAAATGTCAACATGATCTTGAAACTGACCTGGAAAAAGCTTTTGACAAGCTAGAGTGGTCTTTCATCAGAGACACCCTTCATGCTTTCAATTTTTCCACTATCCTCATCAAGTTCATTCTCTCTTGTGTCAGCTCATCTTCCATCTCCGTACTAATTAATGGAGGACAAACTAATTCATTCATGCTTAGTAGGGGTATTAGATAAGGAGATCCCATCTCTCCTTATCTCTTTATCCTTTGCATGGAAAAGCTATCTAGGCTCATAGAAAGAGTTGTTAATGCCAATGAATGATTTTCAATTAGCATCAACAAAGTCGGTCCTAAAATTTCTCATCTTTTCTTTGCTAATGACTGAGATATTTTTGACAGAGCTAATGCTAAATATTTGTAGCACCATAATCCATAGTCTTAACTCCTTCAATGAAGCCCTTGTTCAGAAAATAAATTTAGTAAAGTCTATAGTCATCTTTTTTTTTCCAACTGCAAACCCAATCACGTTATAGCTCACTCTGTCAATCTCTTCATTCAACCTAGCAGTTCCTTTGGCAAATACTTGGGCCTTTTAATTTTCCATAAAAAGCCTACTAATAGAGGCTTCCAATTCATAATAGACAACATGCATTCAATGCGAGCTAGCTAGAAGGCTACTTACATGAACATGACAAGTAGAACTACTCTAACCAAAGCCTATCTTGGTAGTATTCCTAGCCATGTCATGCAATTCAGTAAACTGCCATATCACACTACTAAGCTTATCAATAGAATTCAAAAGAACTTTATTTGAGCCACTAGCCTGCAAAAAGAAAATGTACCTAGTAGGTTGGGAGACTGTCACAAAACCCAAAAGTAATAGGCACCTTGGGATCCAAAAAGCTGAGTGTAAGAATATAGCTTTGCATGTTGGGATAGATAGAAGGATTTTTCATAAATCTATCTCCCTCTAGGCTAGAGTCCTGATATACAAACACTCCAATACCAAAGAAAGCCAAGTTCTCCAGTTGTGAATGTATTTTCCAAGGCAGGAACACTTGTAAAGATAAAGTAAAATACGTAGTCCAAAAAGGTGCTAGAGTCAATTTCCTTAATGATGTTTGGTTCCCTAACAAGAATTCTATTAGATGCATGATTGAGGGGCCCTTCGCCCCACTAATTAGTCCATAAGGTTGCAAGTATTTTGCAACAATAGTAATTGGAACACTTTTTCTTTGTTTGTCACTCTTTCGGACAATCTCATCAACACCCCAAGTCCACATTTATCCCAAATTCTAGTAGTAAAGAGGATAAAATGATATGGGGTCTTACTAGTAATGGTATTTTCAGCTATATTAGCCTACCATTTACTTGACTCCAAAATCCTCTCTATTATAGCTAGCTCCACCAAAAACATTAGCTGGATTTGAAACCTTAAAGTTCCTAACAAGATCAAGACCTTTTTTTTGGCTCCTCCATCATGAAAGACTCTCCACATGTGCTTTTCTCCAGAAAATTAGTATCAATAGTGACCCCATCTATGGTTTCTGCTCTAACAATATTGAAACTATTACCTATATCTTCTTTGATTGTCCAAATGCAAAATTATTCTGCCATAGCCTTAGTCTCCTTTGCACCAATGGATACTACCAAAATGATCTCATCTTCACTAGCGAAGCTTGGACACATACATGGGACAATTTAAGGAAGAAGCTCTTCAACAATAACTTATCCTGGGAGATTCTTCTTCCATTATGCTTCTGGCATATATGACTGACTAGAAAACATAATCTTTTTAACAAAAGAATGATCTTACCAATACTATATCCAAAGCCACTGAGTATCACATTTTATTGATAGGGAGGTAATTTGGCAGTAAGCTTACTGGTATTGTTAAATGGGAGCCTCAAAAAGGGGTTACTATAAGCTGAACATTGATGGTGGAGATCTAGGTAACTCAGGGAAAGAACGCACTGGTGGTGGCTTTAGAAATGCCAGTGGTAACTGGGTAATAGAATTTCTAAGCAGCCTCTCGTACACATCTAATACTCATTCTGAACTAACAGCTCTATTACAAGGTCTGCAACTTACTGATGACAGAATCTCACTCCACTGGAAATTACCATTGACACAACTAAGGTTAGAAGAATGCTAAAACTGGGCAATGAAATTTATGATCCTATTATCTTTGAGTGCGAGTTGTTGATCCAAAAAACTTGACAAGACAATGATCAAATACAACTACAAGGAGCATAATAGAGTAGCTGATCTTTTGGCAAAAGAAGGAGCCAAAAAGGAAGTTTTTGGAAGATTGGCCATGCTCTTAGTTCCTCCAGTGTTTTTAAATAAAGCTTTTTGGACGGACATCCTGGGAACTATTTTTCCTAAACGTGTTTTGAAATGTAATAGTAATAGCCTTCATACTTTGGCTCAAGCCTCAATTGTTTGCACTTAATGGAGATCTGAATCTTAATCATTCAGATCTCAGATAGTAAGTGTATATGTGTTGATATCCAATTTTTCCCTCATATTTTAAATATATATAATTTCAAAATTATGCACGTGCATCATCATTTGATTTACAAACATGCACAAGAATTTTTCACAATTTTTTATAATTTTTAAAAGCTTTAAATCAATTTATTTCTGCATTTTATTATATAAATATCCAATAATTATCTTTCATATTATTTTTATGATGATTTAATCATCTAAATTTATCATTTATAACTAATATAATATTTCATATTTTTCAGTATATTCTTATAATTACATTTGCATTTTAAGGCTAAATTGCATATTTTGCAATAATAGCCCATATGTACATAATCTTTTATATTTTTACGGTGTTACATAATTGTTTTAAGTCATTTTTAGGCACAAATGATATTTTTTTATTTATTATTTTAGAAAAAAATGGCAAATTATACTACTAGGTCGGCCTAGTAGTTTTTTATTAACAATAAAAAAACAACAAGACCACAAAGGAATAGTACATGTAACGGGGCATGGAACTTACCTTACGATTCCTATGGAGGCGAAGAAAAAGTCACATCTTTTAGCAAGCATGTAAAAAATAGGAACTTGAAAGTACCAAGTATTCTATGATCGCCATAGAGTTTATAACACACTCTATGACGCTATTACAAGTGATGATACTTTAAAAATGATAAACTAAAATAATGTAAAAATTATAGTCTTGCCCCTCATTTATCAAACTTGTGAGTTCTTCAATTTGAACTTCCTGGAAATCCTCTTTAATTGTCTTCAAAATTCTTCATTTCTTCTCGGATCTATTGGACCTCGTAGATGTGGAGGTGCCAACCCCTTTTTGCTTTGCAGCTCTCATTGGGAGTTGCCTGGTTGTTATTTCTTGAGTCACCTTCTTTTTTTTACTATGCTTAGGAGATAAATCTCCAGTTATATCCACCTCTTTCGGACAAGATTCAATCAATTCATCTTCTTTTGCTTCGTCGGAGATGGCAACACGTAAGTTGGCCTCAAGTTTTTGATTGGCTTCTTCTTGTATAACCATCCACAATGGTTCATGCCTCTTCAATCTCTTTGCACTACATGGTTCATGTCTCTTTGCCACTAAAACGTTCAGCTTTTGTGAAGTCGTTTTTTAACCAGTTGAGTATGCACATCTATGAGGTTTTGGACTTACCATCTCATCCAGTAAAGTTCTTTCCTCCAAACTGATAATTGGAGCAATTGCATTTTGTTTTTGCTGTCCCTTCTTTTGCATTTTTTCAACTGATTTTGGATTGCTTTCAATAAGCTGCTGGTTGTCACGACCCCAACCCGGCCGTGATGGCGCCCAGCACGCTTCTAGGCAAGCCCGACCTTGTTACCACAATTCCCACAAACTTATATAGATTTAAGAAGCAATAACACAATATAATAGGGATCTAAATTTACTGAAAAGTGCGGAAATAATAAAATACATGAAATAATCCCACTAGGACCCGGTGTCACCAATCTGAGCCTCTAGAATACATAATGTAGTACCAAAACAAAGTCTGTCTAAGCTGAAAGTGCGAAAAATAAGAGATAAGGATGGAAGGGAGAAAGTCAATGGTTGCGAACACCGTGCAGCTACCTTGACACTCCCGGAAAGCCGTATCTGCTGAACTGCTAGATCTACTCAGCATGTGACTGCTCTGGATCTGCACACAAGGTGCGGGGAGTAAAGTGAGTACTCCGACTCAGTGAGTAATACAAATAAATACAGTCCGAAGATAAGAAAACACAGAAAATACACAAAGTAAGCTAAAAATCCAATGATACAGTAATATGTGAAACTCATAGCTGAACAAAAAATAAAGGTGCAAATGCATGAATGCAATGCAATGCATATGATGGTACAATCCAGTACCCACTGCGGCGTGCAGCCCAAGCCAACCATGCATATGATTTATCGTCGACGGTGCTCACTGGGGGTGTGTACAGACTTCGAAGGGACTCCTACAGCTCAAGCGCAATATACTAGTCAGTCAATGTTACCTAACCAATTTATATCATACAGTGTCATTGTTACCACTGTTTCAAATCACATCATACAGTGTCATTGTTACCACTGTTTCAAATCACTGCTGCGGCGCGCAGCCCGATCCATGCTCAGTCCAGAAAACATTATGAAACAGTAATCCTCAGCCCGAAATATCATTTGAGAAGTCATTTGAGCTTTTAAAACTTAGAAATGTGGCTGAGTTTGCAAAAACAGTATAAAAACTTTGGACCGGGACCAAATGATATGCAATTGCATGCATGAACAGAGATATCAATCCCCGAAGGATTCTACAAGTCGGCACAAGGCCCCAAACATGGCAACAAGCTCAATGAATATCAATAAGCTATGTGCATTAGTCACCAATCTAGTAGGAATATCACACGGGATGGACCAAGTCACAATCCCCCAATAGAAACCGACCCTGCACTCGTCATGGAGTGCGTGTCACGCCTCAATATAGCATTACGATGTGAAAGTCTGGGGTTTCAAACCCTCAGCATAACATTTATAAGTATTACTCACCTCTAGCCGGCCGAAGACTAGTCCGCAATGCCCTTTCCTCTCAAATCGACCTCCTCGCGCGTTGAATCTGGACAAAACCACAACGAATACATTACAATAGGCTAAGGAAATATAACCCAATCGAAAAGACTCAAAAAATATCAAAAATACCAATCTCTGCAATACCACTCGCAAATGCTCTGCGTGCTCCTCCTGGCTATGCGAGTATACCAGAATATCATCAATGAATACAATAACAAACAAATCCAGATACGACCGAAATACAATATTCATCAAATGCATGAACACTGTTGGGGCATTGGTCAGCCCGAAAGACATAACCAGAAACTCATAGTGACCATACCTAGTCCTGAAGGCAGTCTTCATAATATCAGAATCCCTAATCTTCAGCTGGTGATAGCCTGAACGAAGATCAATCTACGTGAATGCCCTTGCTCCCTGGAGTTGATCAAACAAATCATCGATGCGAGGCAGGGGATACTTGTTCTTCACTGTTACTTTGTTGAACTGCCTGTAATCAATACACATTCTCATTGTGCCATCTTTCTTCTTTACAAATAACACAGGTGCCCCCCACGGTGACACACTCGGCCGAACAAACCCCTTTTCTAGGAGTTCCTGAAGCTGATCCTTCAATTCTTTTAACTCAGTTGGTGCCATACAATACGGCGGAATGGAAATAGGCTAGGTGCCCGGCACCAGGTCAATACCAAAATCAATGTCCCTGTCCGGGGGCATACCCGGCAGGTCTGCAGGAAATACAGCAGGAAAATCCCTCACAACGGGAACAGAATCAAGACTAGGAGTCTCAGCTCCAACATCTCTCACAAATGCAAAATATGATAAACAACCCTTCCCAACCATCCGCTGGGCCTTTAAGAAGGAGATTACCCTGCTGGGTACATAATCAGTCGAACCATGCCACTCAATCCTCGAAACACCTGGCATAGCCAACGTGACTGTCTTTGCATGATAGTCCAGAATAGCATGACACGGAGATAACCAGTCCATGCCCAGAATAACATCAAAGTCTACCATGCTCAAAAGCAATAAATCAACTCGGGTCTCAAGACCACCAATAGTAACAAGACAGGACCGATACACATGGTCCACAATAATAGTATCACCCACCGGGGTAGATACGTGCACAGGTAAAGCAAGACACCCTCGGGCCGTACCCAAATAATGAGCAAAATATGATGACACATAAGAATAGGTAGAACCGGGATCAAACAAGACAGAGGCATCCCTGTGGCAGACTGAAATAATACCTGTGATAACAGCATCTGAAGCAATGGCGTCCCTCCTGTCTGGAAGAGTATAGAATCGAGCCTGACCACCGCCAGTCCAGCCCCCACCCCTGGGGCGGCCTCTGGCTACCTGGCCTCCACCCCTAGCTGACTAAGTGGGTGCTGATAAAACAGGAGCAGAAGATGAGGGCTGATCCCTCTGCTGGGAGTGACTACCACGAAGTCGAGGACAATGCCTCTTCATGTGACCAAACTCACCGCACTCGAAGCAACTACCAGGTGCTGGAGAAGGGGACTGAAGGGAACCCCTCGCACCAGAATGACCAGCTGAGGCGCTATGCGTAGAAGAACCCTGAGCTGAAGGGGCATATGATGAGCTGGGAGGGCACTAAGTGAAGACTGGCCCTGCTGGAACCCCTGATGACCCCGGCCTGAAGATGCCCCACGATACTCGGGACGAGCCGACTGATGAGGCCTGAAAGAACGACCTTTACTCTGCTGACCCTAGCCCCTAGACGGAGCACCACTGAAGCTACCCGATCCTCGAGGCCTCTTGGCCTCCCTCTCCTCTCTCTCCTGAGGGCGAGCCGTCTCAATATAACGAGCAATATTCACTGCATCCTCAAAGGTATGGCTCAGAACCCTCTCTCGGGTCATCAGAATACGGATGGGGTAGGTAAGTCCATCCACAAACCTCCAAATCCTCTCCCGATCAGTCGGGACCATCCGTGGAGCATATCGAGCCAACTCCGAAAATCTCACCTCATACTGTGTCACAATCATATCTCCCTGATGAAGGTACTTAAACTGCCTACGCAGCTCCTCCCTCTGAGACCGCGGTACCCACTTCTCCACTAAGAGAGTGGAGAACTCCTGCCATGACAAAGGCACTGCACCCACCGGCCTACGCCGCTCATATGCCTCCCACCAAGTAAAGGCTGCTCCAGAAAACTAAAAAGTAGTAAATGATATCCCGCTCGACTCCAAAATCCCCGCTATCCAAAGCATATGTCGACACTTGTCGAGAAAACCCTGGGCATCCTCGCCCTGAGCACTACTGAAGGTAGGAGGTGAAAGCCTGCTGAACCTCTCAAGACGACGCTGCTCGTCATCTGGCATAGCTGGAACCACAAAATCCTGAACCGGGGCAACCGGCTGAACTGGGGAAACCTGCTGAACAAGTGGTGCCTCTGGTGTCTGCAAACCCTGCACTCCCTGCTCAGGTGTGCGAGCAGCGGGGGTCTGATTGCCTCCCCCTACTTGTGAAGTAGTTGTCGCAGCAGTAGATGAGACTGCCTGAGCCAGGCCAGTGCAAACTAATAGAATCTGAGCTAGGGCCTCCTGAAGACCCAGAATCACAATAGGCACAGCTGGTGCCTGAGCCAGTGCTGCTGGAGTCTCTCCAGCTGGAGTCTGATCCTTAGACGAGGTAACTGGTGGGTCAACAGGTGCTGCCCTTGCGGCTCTACCTCGACCACAGCCACGACCGCATCTACGGCCTCTGGTGCCTGCAACGGGTGGTACTGGTGGTCGTCCGCCTCCTCCGATAGCGCGTGTTCTCACCATCTGCGAGAGAATAGAATAACAGAATTTAGTCCTCGGATCAACAAAGTCGCTTGATAAGAATTCCAAGAATGTGAAGTTTTCCTAAAGGTTCGGCAGCCTCCCGAGGATAGGTACGGATGTCTACGTACCGATCTGCGAGACTCTACTAAACCAGCTCATGACTCGAGAGACCAAGTAACCTAGGCTCTGATACCAACTTGTCACGACCCCAACCCGGCCTTGATGGCACCCGGCACACTACTAGGCAAGCCCGACCTTGTTATCACAATTCCCACAATAGAAACCGACCCCGCACTCGTCATGGAGTGCGTGTCATGCCTCAATATAGCGTTACGATGTGAAAGTCCGGGGGTTTCAAACCCTCAGCATAACATTTACAAGCATTACTCACCTCTAGCAGGCCGAAAACTAGTCCGCAATGCCCTTTCCTCTCAAATTGACCTCCTCGCACGTTGAATCTAGACAAAACCACAACGAATACATTACAATAGGCTAAGGGAATATAACCCAATCGAAAAGACTTAAAAAATATCGAAAATCACAAAATTAGCAAAACCCGAGCCCCAGGCCCACTTCTCGAAATCCAGAAAATTTTACACCAAAATGTTCCTCATCTCGCCATGAGTCTATACATATAAAATTCATCAAAATCGGAGCTCAAATGGGCCATCAAATCCCAAATTTTCATTTCAAAAACCCAGCCCTAGTTCTTCAATTTTTCACCCACATTTCTAAGAATTAAATGTTGATCCTCAATAAAAATGACGTTTATAAGCCAAGATACTTACCCCCAGTCAATTCCCGTCAAATTCCTCTTCAACTTCTACCAAAAAGCTCTTTAGATTACCAATAATGGAGGAAATTTTGAATGAACTCGCGAATAAAACAATGATATAAAATCCCTTCTGCCAACAGCGGTTTCCGCTTCTGCGGTCACAGCACCGCACCTGCGATCACTGCTCCTGCGGCCAAATGAGCGCCTATGCGGTCTCACTTAAAATGCCAGGGACCGCTTCTACGGTCGCCGCTTATGCGGTTTCCTATTTTGCACCTGCGGTCCAAGCCAGGGCCCCCAGGCCGCTTGTGCGATCCAAAAGCCGCATCTGCGGAACCACCTATGCAGTCCCTTTTCCGCAGATGCGGAAACAACAGAACCTACAACTTCCAATTCATGCAACAGCTCCAAATCCTCCGTTCTACCATCCGAATTCACCCTGAGGCACCCGGGACCTCAACCAAAAGCATAGACATGATCTAATACTTCATTCAAACTTGCTTGAATCATCAAAACGCTAACGTTAACCTCAAAATCCCCAAATTTCCTCAAATCAAAGTCTAAGTTTCTTAAAAACTTCTAAATTGCACATTCGATAAAAAAAACCCAACCTAAACGCCTCCGAATGGCCTGAAACTTTGCACGCATATCCAAAATTACCTAACGGAGCTACTGTAACTCTTGGAATTCCATTTCGACCCCCCGATTAAAATCTCACCTAACAACCGGAATTTTGCCAAAATTCAAACTTAGCCAATTCAAACCTAATTCTACACCGGACCTCCAAATTCAATTCTGATTTCACTCCTAAGTCACAAATCATCCCTCGAAGCTAACCGAATCATCAGATTTCACATCTGAGCCCTCTAACTCACAAGTCAACATATGATTGACTATCCCAAACCGAACTTTCCCTAAAGAGACTAATTGTCTCATTTCCAACCAAACTCTATCCGAATTACTTTAAATTCACCAAACACATATAATGAAATATGTAGAAGCATAAAATGGGGAAAACGGGATGAAAACACATGAGGTGAAAGGTCGGGTTGTCACACTGATGTTCTAGAAGTAAAGCTACTTCCTATCGCTCATTTACACAATTAGCAGCAGAAACATTTATAAGCGCTTGGAGGATGTTTGTAGGCGTCAAGTTAAATTGTGCAGCCACTCCACTTGTAATAGCTACCTGTCCAGTGGATTGTTGGATCAATTTGAGCTTAGAAACTGTACCTGATAGTTCACCTTCTTCATGTTCTTCTAGTTTGTCAGCCCATGTCATATGCTTAGAGTTAACTGCCTCTTATAGCTCATTTAAATTCTAGACAGGTTCATCACACGTCTTCACTTATCTTGTCTTTATGTACATCGCTTGTGTGGTCAATCCCTCCTTTTGGATTTTTTGTTGCAGATGACATCATGGACAATGTGTCCTGATTATGTGAAGGTTGTATAGATCGATCAAACATCTCATTTGAAGGTACCTCATGATGTGAGGTATTCAATCCAACTCCAACAAACTTCCTGGCAGTAACCCCTTGTAGAGAGAACCCTTTATTTGCATTAAGATGCATCCCAGGTAATCCATTTAAAGGGTTCAAATTTTTCAGAATTCCAGCTCCAATAGTAGTGATATTGATATTAGGCATGACGAAGTTAGTGGGCATAGTATGTTCTTTCTCAACCAACACCAGTTGCCCCTCCTTTGGATGTGATTCCTTTTTCTTATTAGCAGGTGCAGTCTGATCATCCATTATCAAGATATCATACTGATTGTTACCAAGTATGTCACTGTCAGTAGCTGCTCGATCCTCCAATGCTGATTGTTTAACACTAGGAGATTTTCTTTTGCTAGGTAATCGATTGACATGTGACCAGCCTCTATATTTTGCTTGATCATCTGCAATTTTTTGCGACTGCCCAGCTTGTTCCTCTGCCTTAACACCTGAATCAGTTGCATTAACACCTTCAGCACCTTGCCTCTCAACATGCACATCAGTAGCTTTCAATTCAAGAGCAGCATTAGATTTAACAGGAGTTGTTTTTTCAACCTTTTCAAGTGCAGCAGTATTAGCTTTACCAACTGTGTTATCCATTTCTTGATGATGATCTGCTTTAGGTTGGATATCTGAGCTCAGAGCTTTAGACAACCTCACCAAAGCTGTAGTTGTAGGTACATCATAAGTGTGAGCACGTGATTTTTGCCCTAAGCAAATTATTCCAAAAAAGTTTCAAATAAAATAATTTTACAATTTTAAGAAATTTTGTTGCATTTTCTGTGTTAATACAAAAAATATGCATTTGCATTAGGAATTTAATTTCACATTTTAGTATTAAGTAGGTGTTAATTCATTTTAAAAATTTAACAAAAAATCACAAAAATAGTTCACTTAGCATTTTTGCATTTTAATTGTGAAATTGTCTTGATTTAGTTTTAGAACAATGTTATGCATTAAAGTAGTTTAGTTTAATTTCTAGTTTAATTTTCTTGCATCTCCACAAAAATCAGAAAAAATAAATAAATAACACAAAAAATACAATTTTTAAATAAAGAGAAAATAATTAAATTGAAGAAGAAAAATGAAAATGCTATATCTATTGGGCTCATTATTTCCCTAGCCCAAATACCCATCGCCTAGCATCCCGTCCATAGCCCAATTACCCCAAACCCGGCCTGCCCTCCCTTCAGATAAAACGACGCCGCTTGGCGTCCTGTGATCTCAACCATTAAAATCTCATAATCTAACGGTCACCAGCCTGATCTCTCATTAAAAACAGACGACACCGTTTAAGTGTTAGCTAATCTGAACCGTTCAAATCGTTTAATCTAAGGGCCATCAATTAATATGCAAAATTAAAATAAAAAACCCCTATATTTCAGAGAACCTAAAACATTTGATATAATCCTTCGTCTTCCCCCTTTCTCCTAGCCGCCGACCTCATCGAAACCTTTGCCGGCGGGAAACGCCACCACCGCCAAACCTTACCAGATTTATACCACTTATCCACCATGAACCCCTCTTTCCACCCCTCTACTTATACTTAATGTCATTCGAACATCACTCAATCTTTTCGAATATCAAATTTTGTTTCGCCGGAACCCTACCTCCGGCGAATGATACTTATGCCAAACAACCCCCAAATAACATCATAAACCCGCCTTGGCCTCCCCTACACGAATTCCATAGACACTTGGCTCGAATGTGGCCGGAATGGTTCAAATATTAATTTCAAAATTTTCCGGCCAAGAACTCAAACTCAAATCTTTATGATTTTTGATCATAATATCCTTAACCACATGTTTTCTTATGAAAACACATGGTTGGGGATGTTACGGGTCAAGAATCTCAAAAGATTCTCTCAAAAATGGATGGCCAGAATTTTCGTTACATCAGTGAGTTCTACTTTTATTTTCTTTCTTTTTCATGCTTTATTGTTTTCTGATTTGGTCTTTGCTTCTGATTTTACTTGTTGAATTTTATTAAATTGAAATTAGTTAGCGATACATGTTCTTAGGATAATTGTTATGCTATCGTTGCGTTTAATTGTCAGTTGACTTGTTAGATATCAATTTAGAGTTAGTAAGCAATTAGTTAGAATTTAGGTTTATAGGTTGTTCATTGACAGTATGATTAGTGGCTAATTGAAAATTCAGTAATTAATTGTTAATTTCATCGGTTTGGATTAACTGATAGT
>MU720644.1:6127-79771 GCA_026770625.1 Nicotiana glauca
TTTATCTTGATTATGGGAATGGTTTAATTC
This sequence comes from Nicotiana glauca, assembly GCA_026770625.1. NCBI lineage: Eukaryota > Viridiplantae > Streptophyta > Magnoliopsida > Solanales > Solanaceae > Nicotiana > Nicotiana glauca. Next base: position 6,158 of record MU720644.1, read on the forward strand.
CAACTTCTTGTGCTAGTACATTTTGTATGTATTGAACGGACCAAGTAGAGATAAGTATTTTATACTGACTTAATAAAATAAAACTCTCTAGCCATTAAATGTACTTATACTCTTAATCTTGATATAAGTATTATTAGTTGTGTATATTATTATTGTTTTGATTTATTAAAAGGCGAGATTCTTTCGTGGGTCAATGTGCCTGGTAAATTGAACAATAGTAATATAGATTGGCAAAGTAATAGTTAGTTGATGGAATCCATGTCTCGGTCTAGAGATTGATGATATACCTTTATGAAAGCTTATAAGTTTTCATGTGTAAACCGTGCAGATGGATTTTGTATCCGTCACATGAAATAAGTTAAGCGAAAGTCTAAAGGAAATAATCAATGAATTAAATTGTTAGTAATTTAATTAATTTGATTAGTATCTAAATCTTAACATGGAGAGTTAAATAAGATTTAATGGAAGAGTTTCGAAATTGAACTGAGGAGTGCAGTTACGAATTTTTAGTGGAATAATTCGTAACTTATTATGGTAGTATTAATTCAGATATTTCGTATTAAGTCCATAATAGGAAGCCTCGTTAATTAAATTCTGCAGTCCCTGCTATGCCCGAAAAAATTAGGAATTAAATGGAATTATATTTCTTGGTGGAAAAGGAAGACCCAACAGGTTTAGGAAAATGATTTTAAATCCTAAAACCTGTGGCTATATAAAGAGGTCTTATTCCATAAGGAGGCAAGGTTTTTACTACATGCTTTTCCTAGGAGAAATTCGCCCACACGAATTTCGCTAATTCCAGGCATTATTCGAGTCACACAGCAGAAGACTGTGGAACTGGAGGATGATCTTGTGGACGGTTTCGTTCTTGCTTGGAGGCTTCTCGCGATCGCGGTCACGCTTCAAGAGATAAGTATCGATTTTATGTTCGATTAAAATCTGTGATTATATGTTATCTATATTACATGCAAGTGATCCTGGCTATTTGCTTCCACTGTTAATACCTGTCATCCAACGTCTACAAGATGCATTACTAAGCACTTGACGCAAAAGTACATGCATTACCTAGAAGATGAGGTGGAGAAGTATAATATTATCAGCTAACTGAACTGGTCTAGAGGATATCAGAAGTCTATTAAAGATGCATCCCAAGCTGTAGTTAAGGTACACTAAAATATGCTTGAAATTGTAAATTCTTGCTCTCAATCGTTGCAGAAAGAGGTTCTTACTCCCTTGAAAAAGGAGAACAATGAGTTATTGGGTTTGCCTTAATCTTTCTCTTCGGTGACTTTACTACCTTCGAAGGTCTCTGATATTCTTTCAAGCTTATTTCTTGTATAATGCATCCCCACAGATTGAGAGCTGCATTACCACTTTGGAGTACAATGGAAGCAGTAGCATGCTGCAGGTACTATTATTTTCTTTTTGAGAAGTGGTGGAGCTGGAACAAAGATAAAGATGCACTGAGCAAGCTTGTTCACATCCAAAATTCTGCACAAATCCAAGCGAGAGGATTCAGAAATCTAGAGCGCACAAGCACTTCAGTCTTGCCACTAAACCAAAAAAATGAATCCTATCATGTCTTTCCCGTTATCTCGCTTTTCTCTCAATAAACATGTTTATAGCAAAAATAACTCAATTGCCACGCTACACAGGAACAAATTTGGAAGTATCAGCTATTTATTTCGAATTCAACAGAAGACCATTCGGTTGAGAATAATGTTTACAAGAGTTCTTCAGCAATATGAAACACCTTGCAACACACTGGAGTAAAGTACAAGATTAGAGACATTCTGCTGTATGACAAGAGTCTCGGAAAGATGAGCATTTTCATTCGGTCGTTAGACCCATAAGATGACAAGATTAAAACTTGGTGCTGGGTAACCAAATGTTGAGATTGCACATGTTACTCCCATTAGTACGTGTGATGCCTTATTGAAGCGCTTATGAGTGTGATCCTTTAAGATGCCTGATACGAGTGGATACACTTTTACTCAAGTGGACCCTTCATCGAAGTTAACCAAAGAGTACAATCGGGTCTCCGTTCAAGATAATAATGCTTTCTTTAAGGATAACGGTGCTCGGGCCAGCTTGCGTGCACCTCTACTAATTCCACCGGATATCTGCTACCTCCCACCAGAAACCGGGTAACTCTAGCCACCAAGGTTTGGGCGGGTCGAAAGAAGTCACCTAGAGTATTTTGTCTGACCTCATGGTTCTCGTCATTTCATTGACCACCAAGCCACACCCTTGGGTGTGGTAATAATGCTTATTAACCTCACCATCGCAGTACTTGCAGTCTTACTCTTACCTTCTAAATCAAGACGTGCATCCAAAAAATCCAAGACCAAAGTTTTTGAGAGACACATCAAATGATGGATGATAACCTAGTTCTACACATCATAATAAATGATAACCAACTTTATCCCAAAAAAAATGAATGATAACCAGTTGCACTTGATGACAAAGATTTCTAACATAATTGACAAATCACAGCATTGTAGAAGTGCAAAGCCCCTAAAAGATAAAGAATAACCTTTGTATAATGTGTGTACTATAAATGATGGCAAAAATAACTATGACTCAATTCCAAACAAATTAGGGTCGGCGGTATGAATTCTCAAGGACCATGCCACTCCATTTAAACTCATCTCAATACTAATTCATTATATTTTCTAATGGAATATAAATCTCATTCTCTGTTAGGACTAAAATACTCTAGAAAACATAAGACCTAACCTAAGCGCACTAAAATGACTAAACATAGTCACAGCTAATAGATATGGCCTACATAAATCTTTTTCTTCCACTTTACACTATGGGAGATTGCAGATCTTTTCGCGACATCACTACAAAAAAAACTAGAATTAGCTACGAACGTTGTCGCTAATCTGTCGCTAAAATGCTCGTTGCTAGCAAAATCTTTTGATAATCCATTGCTAATCCGTCGCTAAATGAGATTAGCGACGGATTTTTCTGTTTAGCTACAGATTTTGTCAGTCGCTAAACCCTGGTTTTTTTAGTAGTGCATCTTCCTTCCATTTGATTCTACGTTTTACAATAGTTTCACACCTACAGTGCATCTGGAAATCGACATAGGACATGACGAGCCATCTCAAGATCCTATACAATATTGGCATAGGAGGTACCTTCTACACCATGATTTCATAGAAGTTAAAAAAAAATATTAGTGAGGACATATCGGAAACGAAGCTATGACAGCTGATAGCAGAGGGTGACAAGTGACAACTCCTTGTCAGATGAAAAGGTTTCCCAGCTTCAAATTAAAGTAGAATATTTCTGCACAACTTATATGTAAGTACAAAGATTTGACCAACCCGGGCCTACTTATTTCAAGATGTGGAGAGTTGATGGAGAGAAGCTAGCTCTCATCTAGCATGAAACTAAAAACGGGAAATAAGTACAGATTCAGACTTAAGCTTATGCAGCTCGCAGCTTACAGCCCAAATCAATATACTTTTGCATATAAGTATCCAGAACCGAAGAAGATGGTATTTCTGGCCTCGTTATGGCTTGAAACTAAAAATGGAAAATAAGTAGAGATTCAGCCATAAGCTTATGCAGCTCGCAGCGTACAATCAAAATCAATTTACTTTTGCATAGAAGTATCCAGAACCGAATTAAGATGATATTTCTGGCCTCATTGTGGCTTGATTTCCTTTAACATTTTTCTTTATTTGATAAGTGTTAAAACTTTTATGAGCAAGCAGCAACATTAAGAGTGTGCTAAAGAAGCTTTACAAACAGTGCAAGGCTCTGAGCAGATCCATGATATAATCGGTATCATTAAGCTAGCAAAAGAATGATATGGTTCTAGTTAATTCAGAATCATGATTGGGAAGAACCATATTAGAGAGCTACTGCTCTTTAACTAATTAAAGTTCCAAGTAGACTTTCAGATGCACCGAGTCATTAGTGCTATACTATTACTTCTAAGTTTCATTTCCTAAGTGCTTTCCTAGTGAGTTCATCCTAATAGTTGCCATTGCCATTTAGGATTGTTCGATCATAACCAGAGTTATCCGTAAGATTTTCACGTTAAAGGCAACTGAAACCTCTACTAATCCTCCATTTTTATCGCAGCGGGGCTTCATAAGATTAAGTTAGATGCTCGAATTGGAACATAACGGCCTTAATAGAGCAAGGAAGGAAGGACAAATCTTATTCTTCTCCGTTACAGAACTTCCCAAATCATAGACTGATAATTAGAACCCAAATCTATAACTCTTTTTTTAAAAGAAGAAAGATAATTAGACAGATAGAGATGCTTCAACATAGAGCTGAGATTTTTGCTATCACTCCCCAATATATTATCAATTTAAATCTTATTCCAATTCCCAAATAAAGTAGACTACAAAAAAGAAAAAAACTCGCGCCTAAACATTGAAAGGGGAAAGATAAAAAAGAGATGACATATGAATTCAATAACTTAAATTGATTGACTAAATATTTTAGGATCTAACATGTGACTAAATATTGGGATTTTGCGTAAAGTGTATCAAGAAAAATAATATTTTGTATAAAGGGTGACAAGAAAAAGTAACGAAAGTTGAAGAAATATTGGGAAATCAAACCTTACGATTGAGGAAAGTGAACTGAGAAGAACATCCTTGACAATGAGAATACATTGCAGAGTCCTATGACGGTTGGAGGATGTTTTTCGATGGAGCAGCAAATTTCAAAGGAGTTGGTATAGGGGCAGTCCTAGGATCAGAAACCGGCCGGCACTATCCTGTATCCGCCAAACTCAGGTTCCCCTGCACCAATAATATGGCCGAGTACGAAGTCTGCATCTTAGGGCTCAAGATGGCCATTCACATGAACATCCAAGAGTTGCTAGTGATTGGAGATTCGGATTTACTTATACATCAGGTCTGAGAAGAATGGGCAACCAAGAACTCCAAGATACTCTCATACCTGCATCATGTATAGGAGTTGAGGAAGAGGTTCACAAAGATAGAATTCCGGCATGTTCCCAGAGTCCAGAATGAGTTTGCCGACGCACTGGCCACCCTATCATGTATTATTCAACATCCAGAAAAGAACTTCATAGACCCTATTCCAGTGAGGATTCATGATCAGCCATCTTACTGTGCTCATGTCGAGGAAGAAGCAGATGGAAAGCCTTGGTTTCACGATATCAAGGAATTTTTAGCCAAAAGAGAATTTCCAGAACTTTCAAAGGCTACTCAAAAACGTATACTTCAAAGATTGTCCAACAATTCCTTCCACAACGGGGGAATCTTGTATAGGAGAACTCCGGATTTGGGTTTGCTAAGGTGTGTTGATGTGAAGGAAGCATCTAAACTGCTAGAGGAAATTCATGCCGGGACCTGTGCTCCACATATGAACGGTTTTGTCTTAGCCAAGATGATACTCCGAGCTTGTTATTTTTGGATGACTATGGAAACGGACTGCATCCATTATGTCCGAAAGTGCCACCATTGTCAGATCCATACAGACATGATAAAGGTGCCTCCAAAGGAGCTCAATGCAACAAGCTCGTCCTGGCCGTTCGCCGCATGGGTCATGGATGTTATCGGACCAATCGAACCTGCCGCATCAAACGGGCACAGGTTTATCCAAGTAGCAATTGACTATTTCACCAAATGGGTTAAAGCAGCATCTTACAAAGCAGTGACCAAGAAAGTCGCAGTAGACTTTGTCCGTGACCATATTGTTTGCTGATTCGGGATTCCAGAATCAATCATTACTAACAACGGCTCCAATCTTAATAGTGATTTGATGAAAGCTATGTCTGAAACCTTCAAGATCAAACACAAGAATTCCACAGCCTATATGCCTCAGATGAATGGAGCAGTAGAAGCCGCTAACAAAAACATCAAGAAGATACTGAGAAAGATGGTAGAAAAGCATAAGTAGTGGCATGAGAAGATATCATTTGCTTTATCGGGGTATCGCACCATAGTCCGCACATCAATTGGTGCAACTCCTTATATGTTGGTTTATGGAACAGAAGCGGTCATTCCCGCCGAAGTAGAAATTCCCTCCCTAAGGGTCATACAGGAAGCAGAGATCGATGATGCAGAATGGGTAAAGAGTCGTTACAAGCAACTAGCTCTCATAGATGGGAAGAGAATGAATGAAATTTTCCACGGTAAGATTTATCAGAATAGAATGACTAGAGCCTTCAACAAGAGAGTCAGACCAAGATGGTCCACACCAGGGCAGCTGGTATTAAAGAAGATTTTTCCATATCAAGATGAAGCCAAAGAGAAGTTCTCTGCTAACTGGCGAGGCCCATACATGGTTTACCGGGTTCTAATAGGAGGAGCCATAATACTTGCAGAAATGGACGGAGAAGTTTGGCCAAAGCCGATAAATTCAGATGTAGTCAAGCGATATTATGTGTAACCATTTGTGATTTCCTTATGTAATTTGAACTACGTCTGACCTGATTCTCATTTAAGAGAGGATATGTAGGTAGCCTTATGGGTTCGGTCACAATTCGATAAAACTTTCATTTCCCCCCGCTATTGGAAACTGGGGCAGAATTTTAAGGAGGACCCTCAAAATTCTGAAGTAACTTCAGCCGAACATCACAATAGCCGCCAGAAGTATCAATCCAGTAAACTGGGGCAAAATTTTGAGGAGGACCCTCAAAATTCCGGAGCAAAAGAGGTTGCAATGTCTTGAACCGCGTCATAGTCAATGGTTCATCTAAAGAAAACTATTTTTCAATTATTTATTTATGTTACATTTTTACAGAATCACGCATGTCTATTATCAAAATTACTTTGGTTAGCAGTTCTACCCTAATGATATCCAACATCACTGAAAACAGAGCCGAGCAGGACAAACGAAGGCTACGGGGATACGAACTAACCTTTTTCCTTTACAAAACTCACAATTTTTCTTTGGATGCAGGCACCCAAGTCGCAAAATCACCAGATATATTTGTACACTCACACTTCTCAGGAATAAAACTCTGAGAACCATCACCTATCTACAATTGCTATCCATACACCATATCCCCAGCAACCACAATATCACAATCAGCTATCAGCTATCAAGCCATCAGCTAAGATATTTTACTACTATTCGCCTTTTACTTTTCCGCATTGCATAAGGCTACCATTCTGTCTTCCAAGACTAATCATTGTCTCTATCTACATTTTCTACATTGCATAAGGCTACCATTCTGCCTTCCAAGACTAAGCACTATCTCCATCTGCATTTTTTGCATTGCATAAAGCTACCATTCTGCCTTCCGAGACTAAGCTCTGTCTCCATATGCATTTTTTGCATTGCATAAGCTACCATTCTGCCTTCCGAGACTAAGCTCTGTCTCCATCTGCATTTCCTGCATTGCATAAGGCTAACATTCTGCCTTCCGAGGCTAAGCACTGTCTCCATCTGCATTTTCTGCATTGCATGAGGCTACCTTTCTCCCTTCCAAGGTTAAGCTCTACCTCTATCCTGCATTTCTGTGCATTGCATAAGGCTACCTTTCTACCTTCCGAGACTAAGTTCTGTCTCCATCCTGTATGGATAGAATACCGCCACTTTATTTTTGACTTGCATGGCTGAAAGATCGCCACCTTTATTTATGTCTTTCATCGACTGAAATATCGTTACCTTTATTTATGTCTTGCATCGGCTGAAAGATCACCACTTTATTTATACCTTACATTGGCTGAAAGATCGCCACTCTCTGTATCTCATGGGCTGATAGATCGCCACCTTCTGCATTTCACGGGCTGAAAAATTGCCAACTTGTCCAAGGGCGTCATTGTTCGGAGGCACCATTTTCATAGCCCGAGAACGCCATGCCATGGCCTGAGGACCCCACTCTTATCTCTTGCATAGCATTATTCAAAGGCATCATAGTTCGGTGGCATCATTCTCATAGCCCGAGAACGCCATGCCATGGCCTGAGGACCCCACTCTTATCTCTTGCATAGCATTATTCAAAGGCATCATAGTTCGGTGGCATCATTCTCATAGCCCGAGAACATCATTTCATAGCCTGCGAATCCTTTATTATACGCTTCATGGCCCAGGACATCATGGTCTGAGGACGTCATCTTAACTATCCAAAGACAGTTTTTATGGTCCAACGGGAACTTACATCACGTTTAAATTTATGCACAATATATGTTCGTATTGCTTTGCAGGTAAACTGGCTGGCAACGGCCGTCTCAGCAGCAACAGTCCTGCTCCAGTTCCCGCAGCCTACTAGACTTTGACCAGCCTTCCAAACCTGAATATCGCGTCCGTTTTTTTGAAAACCTCCAGCGGCACATTCCGCCGATGGATCCCGAACTACATATGGTATGATTCTTGTAAGGCCAGGGATATGTAGGCAGCTCAGAAACCAGAGCTCGATCAAAATTCTTCAAATCATTTTGTTCGGTCAAATTGGCCATCATATCTTTACCCGACAACTCTTTCATCCTTACCGGGTAAAGAGGGGTAGCTGTTGATATCAAATTTTTTCTTATGTATTTTTATACACAAAATTCTTTCAAAATAACATGTACATGCTATATAAGCATGCCCAAGTATTTTGGTATTTTTTCTAATTTTTAAAATATTTTTAAAATCAATTTATTGTCCATTTTAGAAGTACAAGATCAATAATTATTCCCAAAAATATCAATTTTGTTGAATAATTTATTTTATTCCTACCTTTACACCAAAATATAGCTAAGGTGATTTTTGTACATTGTTATAAATTTATCTGATATTTATAAATATAAAGGTAAAACTGGCTATTTAACATTTAGCCACATTTTATTTCAATTATGACCTAATTTACATTTCAATTTTAACAACCCAATTTCATTTTACCTAGCCCCGACCCAATTTATTAACCTGCCTGGTTCCTATTATTAATCCAGGCCGTTGATCATTTTTTATCAATGACCATAATTTTCGCTTACCATTTTAACCCCAAACGACCTACTCTAATCCCTCATTTCATTCTGATAGCCGCCTTCGAATCCCATTTTCTCTCAAACTCTCACGATGGTTCTTCAAACCCTAATCGTCTCCGACCCTTTTTCCACTGTACTTTCACTGGAATCCATGGCTACTCAGGCCATGGATGGTCTGTACTCACCCCTCTCACCATTAGACCATGTTTTTTTCGAAGCTTTGAGGTTTGACCTCGATGATTCTCCGCCAAGCCTTCTTAAATCTATGGTTCTATAGCCTCTCCAGCCTTTGCTCCGGCATATTCAAGCCTCAAGAGCCTGATTCTAACTCATCCGACTCAAGATAGGACCTTCTTTCAAGCCTTTCTCATTTCTAGGATTTCTCCGAAACCCTAAGCTATTCGAGGTTTTCTCTATTTGTTTTCTTAAGATCTATGATATATTTGTGTTCTCCTGGATTTCTAAATTATTTTCCCCAAATTTTCTTTTCAAAATCGTTTGTCCTCAATTTAGGGTTTCTAAAAGGTTTTTCAAGACATCTTTCTGATTCTTCTTCTTCTTTTATTTCTATGTGTTTTTCTATATCATGCTTGTGTGATTTCTTCTTACTGCGTATGTATTTTCCTGCTTTCTTTTTCTACTACGCATGTTACTCCTGTGCTCACATGTTAATGCTGGTTATGTTTCTACTAAATGTGTTTACTGTTGAGTTCTTTGATTTTTTGTTTGCTTTACTGAACTCTGTTCATGTTCTTGCTAAACATGTTGCATCTACTTTTGCTTAAGTTTGTATCACCTCTTTCTTCTGAACTTATTTAAGTTCTGAGTTTTCTCAAACATGTTCTCCATGATCTTGAATCAACCTTCTTTCTTTGTATCATGTCTGTTTGTTTCTCATAAGCCTCTGGAAGAGACCTCTGAGTCTGTTTTAACGGCTTGCCTTCTCACCTCTATGTCTGATCCAAGTTGAAACCCCAACATTTAGGGTTTCCTTTGGCAATTTTGAATTTGTGTTCGAGTTAGGGTTCCACTTTGGGACCCTGGACTCTCATACTCACTATGAGTGTACATACTGAATTTGAAACTCTTTGCTTATGACTCTGAAGCTTTCTATGCCTGTATTTTTCTAATTAGCATGACAACTCCTTCTTGTGTGATATTGTGCGCTTTATATATGAAAAACTCTTCTTTCAAAAAGGGTTTTGCCAACTACTGATTGATTTCGAATTCCTTGTAATAAGATTTAATTGATTGTTACTGATTTCCTTTAAATTAAACCTTTCTTTATCCTTTTCTTGACTTGGTTCATTCGAGTAAAATCCTGTAACTTTGATTTTATTGGCTGTTGGATTGATTCCCTTTCCTTATTTTTCAAACCAAGTACCACTGGACTTTTGCCTTAAATAACTTCTATGTTTTTACCCTTTATTATACTGCTTTGGAAAATATTCTGATTAAATTTTTCCGTAATTGTCTTTACCCGTTTGAAATCAAATTCCCTTAATTAAAGGGAGATTGATTTCAATGTTATTTCCTTACATTTTCATACTTTCTTGCTGCACTATAAAAGGGCACGACTCTTCTATACTTTCAGACATCACTTACTGAATACTTTGAATCGAATACTATTATACACACACTCTCAATCACAATACTCTTTCAATACTCTGCTCTCTTTTGAGGGCTTTTATACTGTTTTCTTGCAATTTGGGTTTACAAGACTTCTGCTTTCACTTATTTGTTTCCCTAAAACATGTATGTCTCAATTTTGATTTTAGCTTCTTCCCTATGTGTATACTTTACAGTTGCTATACTCCAGTCTACTTTGCTGTTCATGTTTTGTAATGAATATGCTACTTTCTCTTTGCATATGCTTTCTATTGTGAATTCCACATACCCCCAAATCCCTTCTATGTGCTTGAGTTAAGGCTCATGGCCTGGCAGTATCCAAATTGCTGCCCAGGTTTGAACCTAATCCTCAATGGATCCTAACTCCCACCTTTGGCTAACATGCTGGTCAGGGGTGTGCCAACACTCCTAATTGTTGGGAATGACCACCAGCATGCCATGGCGTTCCCTAACTCCCCCACTATGCACTTGCACTTACTCTTAGACTCTAAGTGTCACGACCCAAAATCCACCAAGGGTCGTGGTGGCGCCGGACACCTCTGTCAGGCCAGCCAACTAACTTATCAATTAATTCCTCTTTTAATACTTTTGAAAATCTAAGGTTTTTCCTTCCATTTTCATAAGTAAAAGTTCACTACTTGAATTCAAATTTAAATAATAACAATTAGTACAAATTTGTTGAAAATCATCCCAGAAACCCGGTGTCACAAGTACATGAGCAACTACTGATAAGAGAAATAAAATACAACATCCGTCCGGAATACAGTTGATGGAAAGTAAATACAGTACACTGGAAGGGACTACCCTAGTTGTGGTCGCCTCGAATGATGTAGCTCACCTAGTCCCAGTGTCATCCGTGCTGCTACGCCCAATAGGCTGCTAGAGGTATATATACCTGTGCAATAAAAATGCACAGTAGTGTAGTATGAGTACGTAATCAACGTGTACTCAGTGAGTGTCCCGCCTAATCCCGAAGGGTTAGAGACGAGATGGTCAACTCTGACACTCTCTAATAGTCCAATGATTATTTATCCTCAATATCCATATTAAACAGTGGATTTATATCTTTAGACATGATGTTAATCCAGATAGAGGAAACAAGTAACCACATAATTCTTTCATAGGAAATTTCCACGATTTCTTTTCATTATTAACAAAATGATCTCGAGCCATAGTGAGGCATGTAACAACTTAATTAAGTCTGGGTAGCAATACAAGCATGCAAAAATCATACCGAGGCGACGACCCGATCCAACAGAAATAAATGTGCACTTGTCGAGGATCGATGGCGCGCCTATAGATGCATCCATTAATTTGCCGAGGCGTTCGGCCCCTTCCAAAATAAACACACACAGACAAACAATCAGTCAAGAAGTCAACATGGAGCAATCATCCAAGAAAGGCCAATTCTCTTTAATAATTTGAGAAAACGAAGCTTAAGTCTTTTTAGAAATCCATTTATTAATTTAATGTGAACTATTACCCCGATCGCGAATCATCCATGCGACGCAGGTACACATAAGATACATGCTCAGATAGCCAATTAGAATTTTATCGAGGAATAATTATCCAAATAAAACCAATTCTTTGTTTAACGATTCAGGAAATGATGTTTAAACTCTTTTTAAATTCGTTTACTAATCAAAGATGATTTAAACAATCCAAGTCATCGACGGGTTCGTAACTAATTCAAGTATAACATGCTGATGGGTCCTATCTACCCGGACAATAGCATAATAGTAGCTACGCACAGACTCTCGTCACCTTTTGCGTACGTAGCCCCCACAAATAGGAGCACATAATCAATCACTTTACCTATGGGGTAAATTCCACCTCACAAGAATAGACAGAAGACTCACCTCACTCCAAAGATCCACAACCAGCATTCTACATTCTTCTGAAGACTTGCACCAAGGCACAATGCTCCAAAACTAGAGAACGATCATATAAATCCATTAATATATGCTCAATTATACTTTACAACCCAATTTATAACAATTCCCAATCCCGATCGAAAAGTTGAAAAAAATTCCCTCGGGCCCACGTGCCCGGATTCCGAAATTTCTCGAAGATAAAGATTACCCATGACCTTAGGAACTCAAGTATACAATTTTCTCTTAATTTCATACTCAAAATCGTGGCTAAATTCCAAGAACACAATATTTCAAGGTATTCCTCTAACCCTCATTTTTCTACCTATTTTCATACTAAAATCCATACATAATTAATGTATTTAACTCATAATAGGTAGAAGTAACTTACCTTAACATTGTTGATGAAGAACCTCTCTTGAATCCTCCCAAAAATCGCCAAAGTCATGAAAAATGAGAGAATTGAACCCCCAATAACGATTTTAAAACAAGCCTACTGCCCAGCAATTTCGCTTCAGCGGAACCCTGTCCGCTTCTGCGGACCGCTTGCTGCTTCTGCGGCTCCCATCCACTCAAGGCCTTCCGTTTCTGTGGTCAGCCAACCGCTTCTGCGGTTCCGCATCAACGGATCAAGGGCCATTTCTGCGGTCCTGGCTGCCCTCGTCCTCGTCCTCGTCCGCTTCTGCGGCCCCATTTCCATAGAAGCGAAAATACCAGATACCAGCTGCTTCAGCACTTTTTTTCAAACTCCGGATTCGATCCGTTAGCCACCCGGAATCCGCCCGAGTCCCCCGGGACCCCAACCAATCATACCAACTAGTCCCAAAACACATCACGGACTTGCTCAAGGCTTCAAATCATATCAAACAATGCTAAAAATCATGAATTACACCCCAAATTTAAGATTTTTGAACTTCGAACTTTCCAACTTCTACTTTCGATGCTTAAGCCTATCAAATCACGTCCGATTGACCTGAAATTTTGCACACAAGTCATATTTGACACTATGGACCTACTCCAACTTTCGAAATTGGATTCTGACCCCGATATAAAAAAGGCAACCTCCGATCAAACTTTTCAAAAACCTTCAAATTCTAACTTTAGCCAAATTGCTCCAAAAGGACTTACGGACCTTCTAATTCACTTCCGATCGTGCTCCCAACTCTAGAATCACCATACGGAGCTATTCCCAGACTCAAAATCCCAAACGGACATCGATAACACTGAAATGCAGTACAAGCCAAACTTAAAATTCCTTCTAAAATGCTAACTTCCACAATAGGCGCCAAAACGCTCCCGGGTTATCCAAAACCCAATCCGGGCATATGCCCAAGTCCGAAATCATCACACGAACCTGCTGGAACCTTCAAATCCTGATTCTGAGGTTGTTTACTCAAAATTCCAATCCTAGTTCATTCTTTCGACTTTAAGCTTCTCAAATAAGAATTTTCATTTAAATTTAACTCCGATCTTCCTAAATTTAAATTCCGACCATGCGAACGAGTCACAATACCTGAAATGAAGTTGCTCATGGCCTTAGACTGGTGAACGATGCTCTAGGAATAAAAACATTATATTCTCTCTCACTTAAACATACGTTCATCCTCGAACGTGCTGAGAACTACACTGGAGTAGTCTGAAATCACTATTTAGCACCTCATGCACCCTTCCTATGCTATCACAACTCAGTTGAGCACATTAGCTCGATAAGTTCTGATGATAGTCCTTTTTATTCTAGCAATTAAGCCTTAGAGCCCAATTCCAACATCCGAAATTCTATGCCACGCCTGTTTCCAACATATAATCACTGTATCAATCACTATACGCTGTACCCAAACATGACTGCATAACTCTGCTGAATTCACACTTCGCATCACTTTACTCATAGGACCACAATAGCATTTCTTTTTGAATTAATCAAAACTCTACGAATCCGATGCTCCCATTGCACCTCATGACCTACATAGGTCTTACTCTAACTATTAAAATACTGCCAAGATGGATGAGATGCCAAAATTCATAATCAACTGCCAAGTCAACCAATCAATGAGTCTATACTTCTGACAAGACACATTACCACATTCTGAACCAAATAATGACTTTTGCTCCTTAATATACTTCATATAATCAGGCTGCACTGGTCTTAAATCGCATAATCTCGTCTCACACAGTATGAACTGATCAGGCTATAAGCCACTCTGAAAGCGATCACAACTCTCATATGACTCCACAATGTGCCAATAGGCCACTAATCCAAACACAGCACAAACGGAAATCAAACTATGGAAGGAATTACCTAACCCCCGCACTAATACGGACTTCCCTTAGAAGATAGAAAGTGAAACACACAAAGAAATAGCATGTAGAAAACTAGACTCGACATCATACTGTTGCGGCGCGCAACCCGATCCAAATAACATACCCATGACGGCGTGCCAACCGATCCATACATAGATCTCACATAAGGAGATTGCACTTCAAGCTAAATTTGCTCATTACGATAAAAATATCGAATTTCAATCGTAAGCATTCTAAGTGCATAATACCATCCCTGAGAAAACACATAGCGTTATAGGCTACAAAACTCAAGGACAATTGAGGTGCGATACAAGATCTAAATCTCAAGAGCCATCCTGCTCACATAACATCATCACAACGCGGAACCTCAACACATAAGAATTTACTAAGTCGTCTCACAACTCATATGGTGCAATACATCATTACCTGGAATAGCTGACGAAAAAAAATAACACCCCGACTGTTCTTCCATAGGGAACACTCCCTGAAACGAACACAACTGGCCTCATATAAATCCACGTTCACAAAAAATCAATCCATCGATCTCAAGCTAATTTCGGATTGCACCAATTGGCCATTGACCTTTCAAAGGTCCATAGTAACCCCTTTTTGCCTCATATCACGTAAGAATAACCATCATAACCGGAGCAACCTCCTTAGTTCACAACCCAATATACAAAGTGCCCTCCAGGCATAAATTCTCAAATTAATGATATTACCACAATCCACTACAAGAAATTTGATTTTTAACGACCATTCTTAACGAAGGGACATAAAACCGGTCGTTATAAGTGTACTTATAACAACCAAATTTTTTTTCGGTGGTTAAAACTAATTTCTACCTTAATATTAACGAGGGGATAATATTTGGCCGTTAAAATATAATACGTCTGGTCATTAATAATTATTAATTAACTAAAAAGTAGCGCTAAATTTTCCCACTTTTTTTCCGAATCTGCCAAAATCTCCCGCCCCACCCTCACCCCCACCCAAAAAAAAGGGAAAAAGCCCTAAAGTTCGACTTAAACTACTCTAATAGTTGGTAAATGCTATTTTGAACAAATTAGCAGAGAAGAACGAATTAGCATAAAATTGTGTTGCGACAAATTCAGAGAATTAGCGGCTCGTCACCTTCATCGACAACAACGGCTGATATTTGAGGTTCTTGTCATCTTTGAGGTTAATTACTTATTTCAATCTGATATATTATTGATTTTCAATCTTGTCCTCTCATCCCTTTTATATGATGTCCTGCTTGAATGAAATTTTTTTGTGAAACTTGATTCTTGTTTTAAACTATACAAATTTGATCAGAGGTATGGGGTATGAGAATTGGCTAAAGTTATTTGGCAGTGTGTCTCTGTTTTCAATCTCAATTGTAGTGCAAAAGATCAGTATGAAAGAATAAGCAAGGGTATGTTAGATGTGTTGCACTTACTGGAGATTTGGCTTGTCCAGTTTTTGAATTGTACCACAAAGTACTTCCTGCACATTCTTTCCCTCCTAATTCATCACATGATCATGCTCATTGAGCAATGCTTCAAAAGAGTTAGAAAACTCGATATTCTTTGATGTTATGACCTGGTCTTTCAGACCTGGAGATCTCCTATTTTTAGGTGATCAATGCGTCACTGCTTGTTGCTGATTAGCAGGTGTTCGAGCAACAACTGTCCAGTCCTCTCCAGCTATATTCTTTACTATTCCATCTCATATACCTATCTTCTTTGGCCCATTTTAGAATTAGAGCTATTCATCAAGCCAACTATTGCTATTTGTTGCTGCCCGGATGGTACAAAAGCGTGTGCATTTGGGCTTAAACCTTTCTTGCATTAACTCCTTCACGTTCCTGCCCCTCATCTTGTGTAACAGTAGCTAAAAAACCTACTGGTTTTTAAACTACATCAACAATTGCAGCCCTAGCCATATTTTTGAATGACGCATCCAGTAGGTCATCTTCTTCCCCTTCCTTATAAAAATCTCGACCCTTATCAATTCCAAACGTATGGATATGATTATATACGGACATCACCAATGCACCTTGATATTTCCTCGGCTTATCAAGCCCTCTCAATGTATCTATATCATTTGTAACAAGAGCGTGTAGAATATTGGTAGGAGTCAAGTTGAATTTTGTAGTCAATTCAAGTGAATTTTCAGCGTTTCTTTCAATTGCTACTGTGGTGTGCGTTTCTGAAGATTCATCACCATTCGCGTCTTCTTTTTGCTGCTTCCTGTTGGAATTAAAGAGTTTTTGATGTCTTTAGAATGACATTGAAAGGTTGAGACAGTTGCTGCAATTCTGTTCTATACATTTGGTACAAACGCAGGAGCGTTCAGACTTAAACCTCTCTTGGTTCCTAGTGTATTAGCTGATGTTGTGGCCTGTTCATCGTGCCTTTTTATTGCTTCATGGTGCATCTGCTTCTCTTTTTTCTTCTTCCCTGTTGTTGCTGCTGAATTATGTTTATTGAACTTTTTTGCGTTGGTAGGAATTGCATTTTCCTCATAAATTGCCACATGACTGTTTAGTGAGTCCCCCACTTCCTCATCTGCTTGATCTGCCTAGCTTTTTAAAAAAGGCTCATCTTCATATTCCTCATATTTGTTGTCAGAATCATAGTCATATTCTCCTTCTTCATAGCCTATTTTTTCCTTAGGATTCTTTGTTGCAGATGACATTATCGACAATGTTTGCCGAAAGTCTGATGAGTCTGCTGGATTTTTAGGTGGACCATAATTTGCCGGAAATACTGTAGCCACACCTTTTTTCTCCTTGTTGGTTATTTCTAGTAGATAAGAGTTGATGCCCTGAAGTGTCATCCCTGTCACCAAACGACTCCATTGATTGGGACGGAACATCTTGAACAAATGTATTTAGAGTAACCCATGGGTCCTTGATTTTTGGAGTTGTGTTTATGAACATTTCTGCCGAAGCATCCTTCACCATTTTGACCAGATCTGGATTGGATATATGTAACGTTGGTGAGGCTTCGTTATGTACTGCCTCAGAGATTTGCTCGTCAACTAGAACAATTGGTAGATCCTTTGATTCGTTTGATCGAACCTCTTTATTTTTCCTGGATTGCTGTTGCTTTTGACTGCTTAGAAAATTGGACATCCTAGTTGTTGGAGTTAAATCACGATCAATCTGTTGTACGTTTATCTCAACTTCCCCCAATACAGAATCATTCAGCAAAACATCAAAGGAGTTAGAAAACCTGAGGTTGTTCGCATCTATAACCTGATTCGTGCGACCTCGAGAATTATTTTTGTTAGGTGACATGTTTGATCGATTTACTACTTTGAAGTCACCACCCTTAGATTGTTTCACACCTTGAGCACCTGACTTAAATGCATTAGTAACTTGTGTATGAGCAGCAAAATATTTCACCGGAGTCGTGAGTACCTGCGTAGGAGCTACAAATGACTCAGTTCCCTATTTCTTTGCACATGCTATCTGCTAGTTATTAGTCGTCTCCTATCCACCATTAATTAGCCTAGCACCAGCCTTAAAAACTGTAGCAGCTGCAATTCCCAAAACATCAACTTTTTCAAGTTCCTGCTCCTCATTTTGCACTGCGTTATCTACTAACTCAGTATGTTTTTTAGTTAGATCAACATGTGCAGCAGTAGCTTTAAAAACCCCAGCATTAGATCGATTAGTAGTTGCATTCAATGCAACATTAGCCTCCAATTATGAACCTACAGATACTGATTGTTTTTCAGCTTTGTCAACTTGTCCTCCCACTGCTACTGCTGCATTATTCTTGGCAAAGATTGCTCGAACAGCTACAGCTAAAGCACTATCATCCATCAACCAGGTTCAATTGCTGAACCTTTAGAAGTTCCAGCTAAAGCTTGCTCATCCACATTATTTTTTGCAGCTTTCAAGTCCTGAGCAACTCTAGCAAGGACTTCAGCAACTGGAACATGAACTGGAGCAATTGCTACAGAAACAGAATTTTGCCCTGCATAATGAGACAAACATTATGAGGTACATTGACAGCAGCTGATTGTGGACCATCAACATGCGATTTTCCACCATTAATTTCTGCTAATACCAAGCCCCTTCCACTTGCATCTTGCTGCTCATTTACACGATCAGGAAAATCAGGAGTTGAGATCGAAACAACTGCTTTTGAGGTTTCTTCACATGGATTAAATCCCATCGTCTATGGGAATGTCCTAAAGAAATATTCGTCTCCTTTTGCCTTAACATATCCAGTCGTTCTTGATAGCAACTGAACAAAATCATCAAAGAGATCACACCTTACCAATATATGTCAATAATCAAGTTGTCCCACGGTACAACAACCTTTAATATCGAATTGTTTAGGAATAAGCTGTCTCAATTCCTGAATTTCTGGCTTCCCATATGAAAATTTCAGAATAACTGCTTGATGCAGTCCCTCCTCTTTTGTAAATGCGTTAACCTCTTCAATGGTAAACTCAATCGTTGGTTCTCCATGTACCATGTTAACAGGATTAAACTCGACATTGTATTTTGACGCAGCGACTTTGTTTGGATTAACTCTTGAAGCTACATTTGTTTTGGATTGACATTGGGACCAGTTTATGAAGGTTATCTACTCTAGTTGGTAGCAGGTGAAGAGTTCATTCTGAATGAATTGGTACTGAGAATGACCAACTTTTACTTGCTAACTGATTATGAGGACATCCCCTAGCTGCTTTATTCATTTGTCCTGAGATATTAGTGCAAAGTACTAGAGTAGCTCTTCATCATTCATATGTTTTCTAAACATTAGCACAAACTACTACTGGTAGCTCGCTATAGCTATAAGATTTTGAGCAACTCTTTGATCATGCTTTCATGAGATGAAGCAGACAGATGATGTAACAGTCGTTACAGGTCTGAACATAGAGTATGGAGTTTCTTTCTGGCAGAACTTCTTAAGTGACACCGAGCACAAACTTCTTGAAGAATCATTTTTTCAAATTCTGTCATGCTAACTAAGCTAGTAGCATCTTCACCAACTCGTGTGAAGCAGTATCTGACCTTAGGTTCTTTTGATCTGGTTCTATAGATTGAATATTCTTGTTAATCTCTCTCTATGGTGCTTAATTTAATTGTTTTTATTTTATGTAACTGTAGCAGAACCACTCATGTTGAACTACTATATTTTGGTTTTACGACATCTAGTACTACACATAGTAATGGTGCCTGAGGCTGCTGACTTAATAGAATAATATAATTCATTTGCTTACCCGGTTTTCTAAAATACACTCAATTTTGAAATTATCTGATAAGGTGGTTTAATTCTTTTTGTTATCACTGCTTCATGGATTCATACTTGGATGCTTAATTGACTTGAGCACATATTACTATGTTGTAATTTTTCATCAATTTTCTACAATCTACTTAAATATCTTCACTCCACAGGATGCTTGGAGGACAACACTTCTCCTAAGAGTGAAGGAAACATTGAAGGCTAAGGAGCTCGAGGAAGATGATCTTACTTAATTTGTTCCCCTTTGACCTATTGTAAACTACCAGTGCATCCTTTATGTGATTTTATTTGTACTGCTTTCAAATATGATACTTTAATTCTTTATATTAACAAGATATCAAGTATTTGGTTTATTTTCCAATATTGTTGAGGGTGTACGAAAGCATATAAACCATTATTACTATTCACGTAATTTAAATTTTCATTACATTTATTGCATTTTCATATTAGCGAAGAAAAGTGTGATCATTAAAACTCTTTAGCTATATGTTTCTCAAATAGATAAATGACTATTAACGAAGAGAATTTTTGTTGTTAAAAGTAATTATACAATTAACGAAGGGAATATCGATCGCTAAAAGCACTTGAATTGACTTAATATATTATTGTCGTTAAAGACTTTTAATGACCGGACAACAAATTAGCGAGGGGAAAATTCTGTCGCTAAAAAGTAAGTTTAACAACCAAAAATTATGCCGTCGCTAAAGATCCTTTAACGACCGGATTGTAAACCGGTCGTTAACTTTTAACGACCGGTGACGACCGGATTTTTTTCGGTTGTTAATAATTTATAACGACCGAAATTAGACTTTTAACGACCAGATCTCCCCTCGTTAAAGACCTGTTTTCTTGTAGTGATCCTCATACTTGGTTTAAATCTTTAGCCAATCAAGTGAATACTTGTCACACTTATACAATCCTCCCATGGGATACACTCCCACAATCTTCCGAAATAAATAACGGGTCCGCACATCTAAACCATCAGACGCACGAATGCTGAAAAGCGATCCAGAATCCTTAACCAGGATGTAAAACCTCTTCCTCAACACATCGATCTTAGGTGACGCTGAGGACAATACCAATTTACTCTAATCATTCAACCCTTTCCTTGCTCATCCGAGCCCGTGACATCCTTGTAAACATTGAACTGCAACCTTGATCCTTACTTCATATTTCCATGCTACTCACTGCACCCAACGTGCCAACATACGATAGAATACGATTTTCATCATAACTCTGAATACAATAATATTTCCATATTTCATCATATAAGAACCTTGCACTTAACTCACTTCAGGAGAATCATAGCGATATACCAGTAAGTTCCCATAACCGTGGAATATGCAAATCTGCAAGTAGTGGTCCAATCCACCATAGCCCTTCCGGATTCCGCTTTCACTTAACAAGCCATAACAGAGGAATGCCCCTGATAAATCATCAATCACGGCGGCCGACAGGCCTCACACATACCCCCACAAATCATACACATAACTTGATCTCACGGACTGAACTTATCACTAGCCCCAACATGCCAAATTCAACTATGGTTAATCAATCCCTTTCCCTCCAATTTATCCTTGATTGCTTCGGAAATAATACTAATTCTCTTCAATGCATAACATACTCCCTCTACACTCACCCCGAGTGACCTTGAATTGCGAGACCATGCTGTCTCAAATCTCACGAATTATTTCACATTTCTCAAATGCTACACCACAAGGTAGCACATCATAGAACATTCTGGGCACCTTCTCATAAGCTGCTACAAAGCTTGATTCTTAGTTGTACTTATAGGCTTGAAATCGTTGAGCACCTCACTTTAACTTCTGAAATCACTAGAACCATTATTGAGAGCCACCCGCTCTGACTTGGTCCCAAATATCATTCACTCCGCAATTCTTATAACACACGAATACTCTCTCGGCGAAGCACCCGGCGAAATCACACTTCCACTAAAACCTGTATCTATACCAGGCATAAATCCTGAACATTTTTCCAAGTCCGAACATGAGCCAAGAAGGCTAACCATAGCACATCCTTAATTATTCCCCCGCTGAATTTAATACCTATGGTCTTTTCTCGTAGCTGGATTAATCCATCAATATGCTAATAACAAGAAATCATGCAAGTAGTTAATCATACAGCCCAATCATAAGCGGTGGGACTCTCCCACTTAGCTTGAAGCGATCATTTCGCCATTCTTGAGTTTGCCCGACCTTTTTACCTCTTATTGACATAACCTCCCGTCATAAGTTATCAAAATTTCTCGGAATCTTCCTGTAAATCCCCATCTTTCATATTATGAATCATTAACCACATTCGCACGACCGATCTCTTTGTTGAACAACCAATATAATTCTTTGGAGAAGCTTCGCCAACCACGCGACCGCTAACCTGCTCACAGGGAATAACCCACCTAGGGGAATTACCTCCCGATATCTTCCTACTCTGCGGCACGGGGTGCATTCCCTACGACACCAATAGCCCATCCTGAGTCCGAGCTCACCTTCCAGTTGCACAAGTCCATTCGCCCCTTGCGGACATCAATTAAATATGCGGCAACATCCTTCCAAATTCAGGGTTATGTTGCACCCTCCTCCATTTCAAGAAGCTCCTTTCCGCCATATCAATCTTCTGCCGCATAATAGCCTATACTTTACATCATACCCGCAAGCTTCAATCACCAATCATTAAAATCCCCAATTCGATCCAAACTCTCTTTAAGGTGCGTAGTCATCCTACTACCAAGCCCATATGTAACAACCGCCACTCTCCCACTTTGGCGGAACTCATCTCTTTAATTAACCACTCCACCTTGCTCCTCATACTTGGCCTTCTAGAAGTTTTAAGCACCACCTGACGCTTCCCACATGACCTTTCTCATACCTTGTTGCTCAATTGTTGCCTTAAATGAAATCTATCTTCCTAGAACTTGAATCCACAATTTGTTACTGACTTTATACTTTTTCGAAGATCGTCTTTCTCGAACCGTCAACATTTGAAATACTGATTCAATCCTAAACCAGCGCACCATGCAATATTTGACAGTCGTAACTCCTATACTATTTCACAATATCCTGCCATAAAGGCGAATTATAGCAGATTATAATATCGACAAACTTAGTACGTCCAATTAGGACAACAATACCCTAATATAGAGGAGAACTCCACCACGCTTGCAATTACCACATTTCATTAATTCCGCCAGTCCACTTCTGGCCACCCTCAGTTCGTTTGACTTTCCCCTACCGGAAGTGAAATACTGAATCCCTTAATTACACACTGAGTAAACCTCCCTTCAATTCATTCATTGCCCCGACACGTGGGCTTTACCCTACCATTACAACAACACTGCTGAATAATCACTCATAAGCGTCATGGCAACCTGTGGCTAGACTCAAGGCTCTTAGAAGTTCTGTTACTGGGGTAAAACAATAGAATATCCTTCCACAAGGCCACCATAATAGTCACATCAACTATACCAGGAGAATCATCTCGCACCACATCTGTAGTGCCATTTCAATTCTTCAACTTTTGATTTATAACAAGCGCTCATGTAAGATTGAGTAGGAAGAAATCAAAGGCATAAGCCTCAAAGGAATCGAACTGCACAATAATGAAATCAAGAAGGGAAGTAATCCTAATAGCCCTGTAGACTCCCGAGGATAAGTACAGACGTCTCCGTACCGATCTGCGAGACTCTACCGGACTTGCTCATGACTCTTGAGACCGACGGGAACCTATTGCTCGGATACCATGTTGTTACGACCCAAAATCCACTAAGGGTCGTGGTACCGCCGGACACCTCTGTCAGGCCAGCCAACTAACTTATCAATTAATTCCTCTTTTAATACTTTTGAAAATCTAGGGTTTTTCCTTCAATTTTCATAAATAAAAGTTCAGTACTTGAATTCAAATTTAAATAATAAAAATTAGTACAAATCCATTGAAAACCATCCTAGAAAACCAGTGTCACAAGTACATGAGCAAATACTGATAAGAGAAATAAAATACAACATCCGTCCGGAATACAGTGGATGGAAAGTAAATACAGTACACTGGAAGGGACTACCCTAGCTGCGGTCGCCTCGAATGATGCAGCTGACCTCGTCCCAGCGTCATCCATGCTGCTACACCCAACAAGCTGCTAGAGGTATATATACCTATGCAACAAAAATGCACAGAAGTGTAGTATGAGTACGTAATCAACGTGTATTCAGTGAGTGTCCCGCCTAATCCCGAAGGGGTAGAGACGAGATGGTAAACTCTGACACTCTCTAATAGTCCAATGATTATTTATCCACAATATACATAATAAATATTGGATTTATATCTTTAGACATGATGTTAATCCAGATAGAGAAAACAAGTAACCACATAATTCTTTCATTGGGTTGACGGGCCGATCGAATAAAAATAAATATGCACTTGCCTAGGGTTGACGGCACGCCGATAGATGCATCTATTAATCTACCGAGGCGTTCGGCCTGTTCCAAAATAAACACACACAGACAGACAATCAGTCAAGAAGTCAACATGGAGCAATCATCCAAGAAAGGCCGATTCTCTTTAATAATTTGAGAAAACGAAGCTTAATTCTTTTTAGAAATCCATTTATTAATTTAATGCGATCTATTACCCCGCTCGCGAATCATCCATGTGATGCAGGTACACATAACATACATGCTCAGATATCCAATTAGAATTTAATCGGGGAATAATTATCCAAATAAAACCAATTCTCTGTTTAATGATTCAGGAAATGATTTTTAATCTCTTTTTAAATTCGTTTACTAATCAAAGGTGATTTAAACAATCCAAGTCAGCGACGGGTTCATAACTAATTCAAGTCTAACATGCTGATGGGTCCTAACTATTCGGACAATAGCATAATAGTAGCTACGCATGGACTCTCGTCACCTCGTGCGTACGTAGCCCCCACAAATAGGAGCACATAATCAATCACTTCACCTATGGGGTAAATTCCCCCTCAGAAGATTAGAAAGGAGACTCACCTCGCTCTGAAGATCCACAACCGGCATTCTACATTCTTCCGAAGACTTGCATCAATGCACAGTGCTCCAAAACTAGCCAACGATCATATAAATCCATTAATATATGCTCAATTATACGTTACAACCCAATTTATAACAATTCTCAACCCTGATCGAAAAGTTGACAAAAATGCCCTCGCGCCCACGTGCCGGATTCCAAAATTTCTCGAAGATGAATGTTACCCATGACCTTAGGAAATCAAGCATACAATTTTCTCTTAATTTCATACCCAAAATCGTGGCTAAATCCCAAGAACACAATATTTCGTGGTCTTTCTCTAACCCTCAATTTTCTACCCATTTTCATACTAAAATCCATACATAATTAATGTATTTAACTCATAATAGGTAGAAATAACTTACCTTCTGACAAGAAACATTGAGTCTATACTTCTGACAAGAAACATTAGCACATTCTGAACCAAATAATGACCTTTGCTCCTTAATATACTTCATATAATCAGGTTGCACTGATCTTAAATCCCATAATCTTGTCTCACCCAGTACGAACTGCTCAGGCAATAAGCCACTCTGAATGTGATCACAAGTCTCATATGACTCCACAATGTGCTAATAGGCCACCAATCCGAACACAGCACAAACGGAAATCGAACTCTGGAAGGAATTACCTAACCCCCACACTAATACGGACTTTCCTTAGAAGATAGGAAGCGAAACAGACAAAGAAATAGCATGTAGAAAACTAGATTCGACATCATACTGTTGTAGCGCGCAACCCGATCCAAATAACATACCCATGGCGGCGTGCCACCCGATCCACACATAGATCTCAGATGAGGAGATTGCACTTCGAGCTAAATCTGCTCGTTACGATAAAAATATCGAATTTCGATGGTAAGTACGCTAAGTGCATAATACCATCCCTGAGAAAACACATAGCGTTATAGGCAACAAAACTCAAGCACAATTGAGGTGCGATACAAGATCTAAATTTCAAGAGCCATCCTGCTCACATAACATCATCGAAACGCAGAACCTCAACACATAAGAATTTACTAAGCCATCTCACAACTCATATGGCGCAATACATCATTACCTGGAATAGCTGACGAAAAAAAATAACACCCCGACTGTTCCTCCATAGGGAATGCTCTCTGAAACGAACACAACTAGCCTGATATAAAGCCATGTTCACAAATAAATCAATTCACCGATCTCAAGCCGATTTCTGATTGCACCAATTTGGCCAATGACCTTTCAAAGGTCCTTAGTAACCCCCTTTTACCTCATATCATGTAAGAATAATCATCATAACCGGAGCAACCTCCTCAGTTCACAACCCAATATACAAAGTGCCCTCCATGCATAAATTCTCAAATTAATGGTATTACCACAATCCTCATACTTGGTTTTAATCTTTTGCCAATCAAGTGACTATATGTCACACTTATACAATATTCCCGTGGGACACGCTCCCATAATCTTCCAAAATAAATAACGGGTCTGCATATCTAAACTATCGGACGCACGAACATTGAAAAGCGATCCAGAATCCTTAACCAGGATGCAAAACCTCTTCCTCAGCACATCGATCTCAGGTGACGCTGAGGACAATACCAATTTACTCTAATCATTCAACCCTTTCCTTGGTCATCCGAGCCCGTGACATCCTTGTCAACACTGAACTGCAACCTTGATCCTCACTTCGTATTTCCATGCTACTCATTGCACCCAACGTGCCAACATATGATAGAATACGATTTTCATTATAACTCCGAATTCATTAATATTTCCACATTTCATCATATAAGAACCTTGCACTTAACTCACTTCAGGAGAATCATAGCGATACAGCGATAATTTCCCATAACCGTGGAATATGCAAATCTGCAAGTAGTGGTCCAAGCCACCATAGCCCTTCCGAAATTGGCTTTCACTTAACAAGCCATGACAGAGGAACACCCCTGATAAATCATCAATCACGGCGGCCTACAGGCCTCACATATACCCCCACAAATCATACACATAACTTGATCACGCGGACCGAACTGATCACTTGCCCCAACATGCCAAATTTAACTATGGCTAATCAATCCCTTTCCCTCTAATTTATCCTTGATTGCTTCGAAAATAATACTAATTCTCTTCAACGCATAACATACTCCCTCTACACACACCCCAAGTGACCTTGAATTGCGAGACCATGCTGTCTCAAATCTCACAAATTATTTCACATTTCTCAAATGCTACACAACAAGGTAACACATCGTAGAACATTTTGGGCACCTTCTCATAAGCTGCTACAAAGCTCGATTCTTAGTTGGACTTATAGGCTTGAAATCGTTAAGCACCACACTTTAACTTCTAAAATCACTAGAACCATTATTGAGAGCCACCCGCTATGACTTGGTACCAAATATAATTCACTCCGCAATTCTTATAACATACGAATGCTCTCTCGGCGAAGCACCCGGCGAAATCACTTCCTCTAATACCTGTATCTATACCAGGCATAAATCCTGAACCTTTTTCCAAGTCCGAACATGAGCCAATAAGGCTAACCATAGCACATCCTTAATAATTCCTGCACTTAATTTAATACCTATGGTCTTTTCTCGTAGCTGGATTAATCCATCAATATGCTAATAACCAGAAATCATGCAAGTAGTTAATCATACAGCCCAATCATAAGCGGTGGGACTCTCCCACTTAGCTTGAAGCCATCATTTCACTATTCTTGAGTTCGCCCGACCTTTTTACCTCTTAATGACATAACCTCTCGTCATAAGTTATCAAAATTTCTCGGAATCTTCCTGTAAATCCCCATCTTTCATATTCTGAATCATTAACCACATTCGCACGACCGATCTCTTTGTTGAACAACTAATATAATTCTTTGAAGAAGCTTTGCCAACCACGCGACCGCTAACCTACTTACAGGGAATAACCCACCTCCCGATATCTTCCCACGCTGCTGCACGGGGTACATTCCCTACGACACCAATGGCCCATCCTGAGTCCAAGCTCACCTTCCAGTTGCACAAGTCCATTTGCCCCCTGCGGACATCAATTAAATGTGCGGCAACATCCTTCCAAATTCAGGGTTATGCTGCACCCTCCTCCATTTCAATCAGCTCCTTTCCTCCATATCAATCTTCTGCCGCATAATATCCCATACTTCACATCATACCTGCAGGCTTCAATCACCAATCATTAAAATCCTCAATTCGATCCAAACTCTCTTTAATGTGCGTAGTCATCCTACTACCAAGCCCATATGCAACACCCGCCACTCTCCCACTTTGGCGGAACTCATCTCTTTAATTAACCACTAGACCTTGCTCCTCATACTTGGCCTTCTAGAAGTTTCAAGCACCACCTGACACTTCCCACATGACCTTTCTCATACTTTGCTGCTCAATTGTTGCCTTAAATGAAATCTATCTTCCTAAAACTTGAATCCACAATTGGTTACTGACTTTAAACTTTTCTGAAGATCGTATTTATCGAACCGTCAACATTTGAAATACTTATTCAATCCTAAACCAGCACACCATGTGATGTCTGGCAGTCGTAGCTCCAATACTATTTCACAATATCCTGCCATAAAGGCGAATTATAGCAGATTATAATATCGACAAACTTAGTACGTCCAATTAGGACAACAATACCCTAATATAGAGGAGAACTCCACCACGCTTGCAATTACCACATTTCATTAATTCCACCAGTCCACTTCTGGCCACCCTCAGCTCGTTTGACTTTCCCCTGCCGAAAGTGAAATACTGAATCCCTTGATTACACACTGCGTAAACCTCCCTTCAATTCATTCACTTCCCCGACACATGGGCAACACCCTACCATTACAACAACATTGTAGAATAATCACTCATAAGCATCATGGCAACCGGTGCCTAGCCTCAAGGCTCTTAGCATTTCTGTTACTGAGCTAAAACAATAGAATACCCTTCCACAAGGCGACCATAATAGTCACATAAACTATAGCAGGAGAATAATCCCGCACCACATCTGTAGTGCCATTTCAATTCTTCAACTTTCAATTTATAACAAGCGCTCGCATAAGATTGAGTAGGAAGAAATCAAAGGCATAAGCCTCAAAGGAATCGAACTGCACGATTGGGAAATCAAGAAGGGAAGTACTCCTAACAGCCCTGTAGCGTCCTGAGGATAAGTACAGACGTCTCCGTACTGATCCGTGAGACTCTACTAGACTTACTCATGAATCGTAAGACCAACGGGAACCTAGTGCTCTGATACCATGTTGTCACGACCTAAAATCTACTAAGGGTCGTGGTGGCGTCGGACACCTCTGTTAGGCCAGCCAACTAACTTATCAATTAATTCCTCTTTTAATACTTTTGAAAATCTAAGGTTTTTCCTTCCATTTTCATAAATGAAAGTTCACTACTTGAATTCAATTTTTAATAATAACAATTAGTACACATCCGTTGAAAACCATCCCAGAAATCCGGTGTCACAAGTACATGAGCAACTACTGATAAGAGAAATAAAATACAACATCCGTCCGGAATACAATGGACGGAAAGTAAATACAGTACACTGGAAGGGACTACCCTAGCCGCGATCGCCTCAAATGATGCAGCTCACCTAGTCCCAGCGTCATCCATGCTGCTACGCCTAATAGGCTGCTAGAGGTATGTATACCTGTGCAACAAAAATGCACAGAAGTGTAGTATGAGTACGTAATCAATGTGTACTCAGTGAGTGTCCCGCCTAATACCGAAGGGGTAGAGATGAGATGGTCAACTCTAAAACTCTTTAATAATCCAATGATTATTTATCCACAATATACATATTAAGCAGAGGATTTATATCTTTAGACATGATGTTAATCCAGATAGACGAAACAAGTAAGCACATAATTCTTTCATAGGAAACTTTCACAATTTCTTTTCATTATTAACAAAATGATCTCGATCCATAGTGAGGCTTGTAATAACTTAATTAAGTCTAGACAGAAATACAAGCATGCGCAAATCATACCGAGGCGACGACCCGATCCAACAGAAATAAATGTGCACTTGCCGAGGTCGATGGTGCGCCTATAGATGCATCTATTAATCTGCCGAGGCGTTCGGCCCGTTCCAAAATAAACACACACAAATAGAAAATCAGTCAAGAAATCAACATGGAGAAATCATCCAAGAAAGGCCAATTCTCTTTAATAATTTGAGAAAACAACGCTTAAGTGTTTTTAGAAATTAATTTATTAATTTAATGTGATCTATTACCCCGCTCGCGAATCATCCATGCGACGCAGGTACACATAAGATACATGCTCAGATAGCCAATTAGAATTTTAGGGGAATAATTATCCAAATAAAACCAATTCTCTGTTTAACGATTCAGGAAATGATGTTTAATCTCTTTTTAAATTCGTTTACTAATCAGAGGTGATTTAAACAATCCAAGTCATCGACGGGTTCATGACTAATTCAAGTATAACATGCTGATGGGTCCTAACTACCCGGACAATAGCATAATAGTAGCTACGCACGGACTCTCGTCACCTCGTGCGTACGTAGCCCCCACAAATAGGAGCACATAATCAATCACTTCACCTATGGGGTAAATTCCCCCTCACAATATTAGAAAGGAGACTCACCTCGCTCCGAAGATCCACAACCGCCATTCTACATTCTTCCAAAGACTTGCACCAATGCACAGTGCTCCGAAACTAGCCAACGATCATATAAATCCATTAATATATGCTCAATTATACGTTACAACCCAATTTATAACAATTCGCAACCCCGATCGAAAAGTTGACAAAAATGCCCCCTAGGCCCACGTGCCCGGATTCTGAAATTTCTCGAAGATAAAGGTTACCCATGACTTTAGGAACTCAAGTATATAATTTTCTCTTAATTTCATACTCAAAATCGTGGATAAATTCCAAGAACACAATATTTCGATGTCTTCATCTAACCCTCAATTTTCTACCTATTTTCATACTAAAATCCATACATAATTAATGTATTTAACTCATAATAGGTAGAAAACACTTACCTTAACATTGTTGATGAAGAACCTCTCTTGAATCCTCCTAAAAATCGCCAAAGTCATAAAAAATGAGAGAAATGAACCCTCAATCACGATTTTAAAACAAGCCTACTGCCCAGCATTTTCGCTTCAACGGAACCCTGTCCGCTTCCGAGGTCCTGCTTCTGCTGACCGCTTGCCGCTTCTGCGTCTCCCATCCACTCCATTCCTTCCGCTTCTGCGGTCATTGATAAGAGGCGAAATCAGGGTGATTTAGTTATTGTTTATGCTTCTGCTTGATTATATTCCAATAATATATTCTAGTTAATTGATGAGAAATAGGCTCTAATTGTGACTTGTAGGCATTTTAGGAAATGACGTCTATATGTTGCTTGAGAAAGATGATTGGAATGTTTTATGAGCAAAAGACGACCGCACGCACAAGGACGAGATAAGAAAATGGAAGAAATGCAAGCCCAGATGCGCAAAGTACTGTGCGAAGTCGCGCGCTTGTTCGCGCGCGTGAAGAGCCTAGACAGAATAATGCACGAAGTAACGCGCGAAGTACCGTGCGACTTCACGCGTGTCCAGTTCGGGAAAATGTAATTAGGGGTAAAATTGGAATTTCGGAGAGAGCCTACTGAGCTTAAATAAAGTTAAGCTCACCCAAGATCAAGGAGGGGGAGAGATTTGCAAAGCTGAGAGAGAGAAATAGAGAAGCAAGAAGCCATAAGTGTCTGAATCATCAAGTTCTTCTTTTCTCCTCTTTGTTTTCCTTATTTTGTAATAGAATTAAATCTATTTGTGATCTACACTAACATGTGTGGCTAAAACCTATTGTTCTGGGGTTGTGCTTTATACATGATTATTGTTGTTTGATATTGACTAGATCTTGATTATAATTTGCTCATATATGGTTGTTTCTTCAATTCTGAGTTTAATTGCTTAATTGTCTGGCCATCAGTTAAGTTCTATTTACTATCTATGCTATGCTTGTGAAAGTCGTGTTTAGATTAGAGAAGAATTGATGAGAGCATGATCTTAACCCATAGGGGGAGCGAATTTGTGGTTAGGACAGGAATATACCTAGGCACCATGCTTAATTTAATATCGTGATCTTAATGTATTCTTAATAGATTGATTTCATAGGAATATAGGCATTAATCTATTGATAATAGTCGAGTAGTACTTCGGGAGAAGGCTATGAGAGCATTTATCGATTAATTAGCAACCATGAGAGATTTATATGAAGGGAAGAGTCAATTAGAACACACTATGATTGGTGAATAGATCACAACCCTGGATTATTTATCTCTATTGAATACACAACAATCATCTCATTACTTGATAATTTAATTGATATTAAGAATTATAATTAGCATAATTAAACTCTTGAAATTGAATATAGTTTGACGGAATAACAATATTGGCATGTTAGCGAGTAATTGATATAAGTCTCTATGGGCTCGACACTCGACTTATCATTTTATTACTTGTACGACCACGTATACTTGCGTGTGCGTTTTGGGACCAACAAGTTTTTGGCGCCGTTGCCGGGGACTTAATATTAGCTACTTGGTAGTTGTTTCTTTAATTGTTTATTTCGTTGAGCCTAACGTTACTTGATTTTTGTGCGGATCTCAGGAAATTTGATTGAATGCGTAGGGTCAGAAGCCATGGCCGACTTCAAGGCTTTGATCTGGAACCTGAGAGAACGTTCCATAGGATGTTGAGAGAAGCAAGGGATATGGCAGAGAGGAAACCCATGGCTGTTCAAGAGGTGGCGATGCCAAGCATTGCTAATATCACCTCCAGTATAGTGAAGCCCAGAATCAGTGGGAACTTTGAGCTGAAACAAAGCAGGATCCAGCTGCTTCATGCAAACGGGCAATTTATGGGTCTTCCACACGAGGATCCACAACAGAATATTCTAAACTTCTTGGAGATTAGTGATACTTATATCACTAATGGTGTTACTCCAGATTATGTGAGGCTCACACTTTTTCCATTTTTTCTGTTGGGTGAAGCTAAGCGATGGCTAAAGGCAGAACCAGCAAATTCCATTCCATCATGGAACGATTTGGCAAGAAAATTTCTGGCAAGGTTCTTTCCTTCAGGCAAAACTGCAAAGATCAGAAGTGAGATAGTTGCCTTCAAATAGAAAGCAGGAGAGTCTTTATACTCGGCTTGGGAAAGGTTCAAAGGGCTACTCAGAGACTGTTCTCATCACAATCAGACAAATGAAGTGTTAGCTCACACTTTCATAGAAGGATTACATTTTGAAAACAAAGATCGTGGTAGATACTGCAGCTGAGGGTCAAGTGTTGGAGAAAAGCTTTGATGAGATATATGCATTATTGAACAAATTCTCCTAGAGCAATCCGGATTGGCAAGGAGAGATGGGCAGACACACAGTACAAAAGTCTGCAAGGGTTCTCGAGTTAGATGTCGTCTCAGCATTATCCGTGCAGATTGATACACTGACCAATCAAGTCAACCAGATGAACGTGAATATCAACAAGCAGCAGGTACAACAGGTTCAAGTTTTTTGTGAAATATGTGGAGAGGGACACACGAGTGACATATGTCCCGCAAACCCAGAGTTTGTCTGCTTCATGGGTAATTCAAATAGGGGCCAAGCAAATCAATATGGGAACACGTACAATCCCAATTAGAGGAACCACCCAAACTTCTCTTGGGGTGGAAACCAGGGCACTCAGAATCAATACAGGCCTCAAGCACCTCAACAGCAGTATAGACCACCACAAGGTGAGCAACAAGCGAGTTCTACAAGCCATCTTGAAGAAATGTTTTAAAAAATGATGGCTGAACAGCAATCCCTCGTCACAACAGTGAGAAATTTGGAGCGTCAAATGGGACAGCTAGCTAGTGCTTAAAACACAAGACCGGCTGGAGCTTTTCCAAGCGACACTGAAGCAAATCCTAAGGCAGGCATCAATGCCGTGTCATTGAGGAATGGGAGACAACTTGAGGAAGTTCTTCCTAAAAAGAGGAAACAGGTGACTTTAATGAGAGGCCGGCCACTATAGAATCAACATCAGAGAAAGACAAGACTCGGAGCCAGAGAAACCAACTGGGGATGCAGTGGCTGAGCAGCCCCAACACTTGATTGCAAGGCCACCACCTCCATTCCCTCAAAGAGTGCAGAAATTAAAAGAAAATGCCGCGTATAAAAAGTTTCTTGATATCATGAAGCAGGTACAGAGTAATATTCCATTGGTTGACATCTTACAAGAAGTACCAAAATATGCAAAGTACGTCAAGGACATCTTGGCAAATAAAAGGAGACTAACTGAGTTCGAGACTGTGGCACTCACTGAAGAGTGTAGTTCCAGAATTCAAGGCAAGCTACCTCAGAAATTGAAGCATCCAGGTAATTTCAATATCCACATATCCATTGGTAAACACGCTGTTGGGCGAGCTTTATGTGATCTTGGAGTGAGAGCGAGCATCAATTTGATGCCACTATCTGTGTTCAGACAGTTAGGGTTGGGTGAACCGCGCCCAACGATAGTTATCTTACAATTACCTGATCGCTCCATTGCCCATCCTGAGGGAGTGATTGAAGATGTGCTAGTTCAAGTGGGCTCTTTCATATTCCCCGTTGATTTTATTATTCTGGATTACGAGCCTGATCAGGAAGTCCCATTTATTTTGGGGCGTCCATTCTTAGCCACGGACTGAGCCATTATTGATGTCTGCGAAGGAAAAATGACAATGAGAGTAGGTGATCAAGTGGAGGTATTCAATGTTTATAGAGCACTGAAATTACCAGCCCATTATGAGGAGTTGTCCATGGTTTCTGTAGTAGAGAGAGATGCTACTTCGTTAGTATCCTATTTGAGCCCTGCAGATCCTGCTGAACGAGTATTGATTGGGGATGCAGAAAGCCATGAAGATGAAAGAATGGGAGAAATCGAGCAATTTCTAGATATGTCCTGCAATTATGTACATGGGTTCAGAAAATTTGAAGAGTTGGACAGACCTGTTGCGCTGACCTCTCCCAGGCCATCTATTGAAGAAGCTCTAAAGCTGGAACTCAAGCCACTTCCAGCGCATTTGTGCTATGCTTATTTGGGAACTTCTAAGATACTGCCCATAATTATTTCATCCAGCTTGACCATCACTCAAGAAGAAAAATTGCTCAGAGTCCTCCCTAAGCATAAAAAGGCCATTGGGTGGACTATAGCTGACATCAAGGGTATTAGTCCCTCGTTTTGCATGCATAAAATCTTTTTAGAGGACGGACACCCCATAGTATAGAGCATCAGAGGAGATTGAATCCTATCATGAAAGAGGTAGTGAAAAAGGAAGTAATCAAGTTGCTCGATGCAGGTATCATTTTTCCCATTTCTGATATCAACTGGGTAAGACCGGTTCATTGTGTGCCCAAAAAGGGAGGAATAACTGTAGTTGAGAACGAGAAGAATGAGCTAATCCCCACTCGTACTATTACGGGATGGAGAGTCTGCATTGATTATAGAAGTCTCAATAAGGCAACTCGCAAGGATCACTTCCCATTCCCATTTATCGATCAAATGCTAGACAGGTTAGCCGGGCATGAATATTATTGCTTCCTTGATGATTATTCAGGATACAATCAGATTGTCATATGCCCAGAGGATCAAGAGAAGACTACTTTTACTTGTCCTTACGGCACTTTCGCCTTCAAACGAATGCCATTTGGTCTTTGTAATGCACCAGCCACTTTCCAGAGGTGTGTGATGGCTATTTTTACCGAAATGGTGGAAAAATTCATTGAGGTGTTTATGGATGACTTTTCAGTTTTTGGGTCTTCTTATTTTGACTGCTTGAGTAATCTAAACAAGGTGCTAGCCTGCTGTGAAGAAACAAATCTGGTATTGAATTGGGAAAAGTGCCACTTTATGGTACAAGAAGGCATAGTGTTGGGTCACAGAGTATCTGGGGGCGGCATTGAAGTTGATAAAGCAAAGGTGGAGGTGGTTGAAAAATTACCTCCACCTATTTCAGTGAAGGGTGTCCGGATTTTCTTGGGACATGCGGGATTCTATCGACGCTTTATTAATGATTTTTCAAAAATTGCTACTCCTTTGTGTAGGCTGCTCTAAAAAGAGGTGACATTCAACTTTGATGATGCTTGCCTTAACTCATTTGAAGAACATAAAAAGAAGTTAGTGACTGCTCCCATTATTGTGGCACCAGATTGGTCTTTACCTTTTGAACTTATGTGTGATGCAAGCGATCATTCGATCGGGGCAGTGTTAGGACAGAGGAAGGACAAGGTGTTTTACTCCATCTACTATGTGAGTAAGACTCTTGGAGATGCCCGGTTGAATTACACCACCACTGAAAAAGAGTTGTTAGCTGTTGTGTAGGCCTTTGAGAAAATTCCGGGAATACTTGGTGGGACCAAAAGTCATAGTCCACACCGATCATGCAGCTATCAGGTATTTATTTACAAAAAAGGAGTCTAAGGCTAGATTGATGTGCTGGGTTTTACTGCTTCAGGAATTTGATGTAGAAATACGGGATAAAAAAGGGACAGAAAACCAGGTAGCTGACCATCTATCAAGGTTGGAAAACCACGGCCACATGGAGGAAAGTGGCCAGGTTAAAGAAGTATTTCCTGATGAGCAACTTTTTGCTATAACCCAAGACCATCCCCCATGGTACGCAAAATATGTAAATTATCTTGTGAGTGGGGTACTTTCTCCCGAAATACCATCTGAAGCTAGAAAGAGGTTTTTAAATGATGTGAACTTCTACTACTGGGATGAGCCCTATTTGTTCAAGCAATGTGCTGATCAGTTAATGAGGAGATGCATTCCTGAAAAAGAGGTAGAATTAGTATTGTATGATTTCCACGCATCACCTTATGGGGGCCATCATGGAGGAGATAGAACAACTGCAAAGGTGCTACAATCCGGTCTCTTTTGGCCGACTTTATTCAAGGATGCCCATTCATTTTTTAAGAAGTGTGACCAATGTCAGAGAACGGGAACAATCACAAGGAAACATATGCCCTTAAATAACATTCTAGAAGTTGAGCTTTTTGATGTGTGGGGAATAGATTTTATGGGGCCATTTCCACCGTCCAGAGGAAACAAGTACATTTTTCTAGCCGTTGACTATGTGTCAAAATGGGTGGAGGCAATTGCTTTGCCAACGAATGACGCCATGGTGGTAGCTGCGTTTGTGAAAAAAGAACATATTCTCGAGATTTGGGACTCCAGTGCCTTAATCAGTGATGAAGGGACTCATTTTTGTAATCGATTGTTGAATAACCTTCTAGCTAAATATGGAGTTCGCCACAAAGTTGAAACAACATACCACCCGCAAACAAGTGGGCAAGCCGAGGTGTCAAACAGAGAAATCAAGCAAATATTGGAGAAGACGGTGAGTGTGGATAGAAAAGATTGGGCTACAAAGTTGGATGATGCTCTATGGGCATACAGAACTGCTTATAAAACGCCAATTGGAGCGTCTCCTAACAAGCTGGTGTATGGGAAGGCATGTCATTTGCCCGTCGAGCTGGAACACAAGGCATACTGGGCCATTAAGAAGCTGAACATGGACCTTGAAGCCGCAGGTGAAACAAGACTTATGCAGTTGAATGAATTAGACGAGTTTAGGATGCACTCTTACGAAAATGCTAAACTTTATAAGGAAAAGACAAAAAGATGGCATGACAAGCATATCAAGCCCCGTCACTTTGAGCCGGGCCAACAGGTATTGCTATTCAATTCTAGACTCAAGCTATTCCCAAGGAAGCTAAAGTCGAGATGGTCAGGTCCGTTTGAGGTGGTGAGAGTTACTCCTTATGGTGCAATCGAGCTGCGAGCTTTAACGAGTGAAAGGAAATTTTTGGTGGATGGTCATAGAGTCAAGCATTATTGGGGAGGAATGATTAACCGTGAAAATACCAAGGTTGTATTAGCAGATGAGTAAGCGATACTTTGCGTCGTGCCACGATGTTAAATAAGGCGCTGGCTGGGAGGCAACCCAACGATAGTAGTAGTGCTTGATTTTAAGTTTTAACTTGCTAACAAGTGCAAGCAATGAAGGGCGGGTGAAGGGATCATCAACCAGGAGAAAAACGGGTGAACAAAATCAAAAAATAATTGCCCAGGTGCACGACTTCGCGCCCACTTCGCTCACAAGTTCGCGCATCTGGGAAAAACATTCTACCAAGGTGCGTTGTACTTCACGTGTTTTGTGACAGTATTCTGCCTGGACCACGCGAAGTACGGCGCGACTTCGTGAGCCCCCGTCCGAGTTCCAGCACTTTTGCTATTAGATTTAATTTTTCATTCTTTTTCTTTGTTTACAAATTTTGTCATTTTGTTTGTGACTTAACAAAATACCTTAACTCCCTTGTCCATTCCCAACCAATAACAAAACCCTGATTTCCCTTTCACAACCCAAACCCAACGCTTCCCCCAATTTTAATCAGCCATCTACCAAATCCCCCTCTCACGTCTATCTACTCCAAATCCCTAGCACCTCCCATCTCCTCCTTCACAAGGTAAGAGCACTAGTTTTACTTTTCCTTTCTTTTCTTCTTCTATTTTCCAAAATTTGTTTTGTTGATGTGTGTTGAACTATATGCAATTAGTTTGTGTAGTTGTATTTTGTGTGTGGGTGTTCAATCTTTGTGAAATATGTTATGGGGATAGTTTGTTGTAAGTGTGGGGTGGGTAGGACTTGATTTGGGTTATGGATGAACTTTTGTGGGAAGCCCTAGTGCAAGACATTTAGCAAAAAGTTGTGAAACCCTGATGCACACAAGGTGTTTGTGGAAAAGCCTCAATGAGCGTGATTATGTAGTTGTGACCAATTTTGCGTATGAAGTCTGAGCAACCACATTAAGTCACACTATTTTTGTTGGGCTGAGCTAATGTATTCACGTTTTGCAGGTATTATGGCACCGAGAAAGCGCCAAACCATAGGTCCATCCTCAAGCCGCCAAAGGGCAGCCCCTGCCCGTCCTTATGACAGTAACAGATTTGTCTCACCTGAGGATGAGACCCGCTTCACAGTAAAGGCTTCGAAGAAGTCAATTCCGGAGAGGGGCATTGACATAAAAAAAGGTCAAGGAATGATGTCCCCACATGTACAATGAGTTGATGGAGCGGGGTTTGAAAGCTTTCATTAACGAGCTAGGGGAGGCAAATGTAATGCTTATTTGCGAATTCTATACGAATCTCCCAGAGCATTTCAACCATGTTGTCACAGTGCGACGCAAGGCGGTGGATGCCTCCGTCGAGGCTATACGCACAGAGTATCAATTGCCTGACCCACTGCCTGACAATACTAATTTTTATGAGTGGTCCAAATGCCCAATAGAAGCTAAGTGGAATCGATTCTTCGAATCAATATGCATACCCGAAAAAACAGTGGAGTGGCTGGACCACGGAGAAAAGTTCCACTATTCCATTTTAACTATAGAGGCGAAGTGCTGGCTCTATGTTATTAATAGTCACCTCATCCCCTCCAAAAATACTACTGAGGTGAATGGACCCCGCGCTTCATTAATTTGGTGTTTCATCAACGGGCTTCCATTCGACATGGCCAAGGTCATTCATGATGAGATGTTTATTAGGTTCCCTCAGCGCCAGTATGGGTTATTTTTCCCATCCTTGGTGACTATGCTTTGCCGGCAAGTGCAAGTGCCTGAAAATATTACTATAGACGGGCTGGTAAAAAGGGATTACACAATCCGACCTGGTAAGAACACAGTGGGACCAGCCCCAGCAGCAGCGGTAGAAGAAGATGATGAAAGTAGTTCTGACGCGTCCTCGGAAGATGCTGATGAAAAAATGGAGGATCCAACAGCAGCAGCGCTGTTAGGAGCAACATCCACATCAGGAACTGCCAGATTGTCCCGGTCCACCGTATTAAAGCAGGAGGTGGCTGTAATACGCCCATCATTGACTGAGTTGGGCACTCGTGTGGATGAGATAGCTGACCGACAAGTAAAGTCGGAAAAGAAATTCATGGGATGGTTGCGAGCTTTGGGGCGTGCTTGCCACGTGAACCCTGAAACCGTTTCCGACCAAGAATGAAGCTCTAGGGAAGTCTCGTGTGGGCGAGCTTTGGGGCATGTCTTTTTATTCCGGTGTGAGGTGGGGGCACTTCGTTCTATGTATATATGTGTATGAATCTCTTGCTTAATTTTTGATTTTTTAAAGATATTTTAGCAACTCCCCCTTGGTTTTTCTTTAAGCCATTTCTTTTCCAAGGGTGTATCTTGAACCGGGCATAAGCAGTTTTTATTTTTGTTATCGTCTTTATTTGTAGATCAGGGTAACGGGCTACGAGCTATAAATTCAAAGAGAACCCATAGCGTTGACACACCTAAACACAATAGACCCTAGGGTGTAACGCTTAGTCTTAATTGTTGAATCTCACTGAAAGTGCATTAATTTATATGTTTGCTACTGAATTGAATGCTTCTAATAAAGCGTCTTGATGAGCTGATCTGAATGAGTCATATGCAATGTGTGGCGAGTAGTTGTGTAGTCTATGCACTATCTTTGAGTCTAGAACTTTCTCGGTATGTGAGTTGATGGGAAATCATAGGTGATGCTCAGTTTGAAATTGATTTTAGGCCTTCTTTAATCTTTTTGAGCTTAATTGCTAATCATATATAAAATTTGTCCCTAACTAACCCTTTTGAGACTTTAGATGTTTATTTGGCAACCGTGTTACAAGCCTGTACCGTTTGTTCTTAATTGACATTGTTTTGATCCTCCACCTCTTAAAGCATTTCAATTGTGAGAGGAGCGCCAAAAGAAGTAAGAAGGAATTAAGTGTGGGGTGGCTTTTGAGGGGAACCAGTAAAAGGTTGAAGGGTGCACTTGTTTTGTAACAAATACACCACTAGCAGAAATTCAAAAAAATAAAATAAAAAAATAAACATTGTGTCTTGCTCAAGCTAGTGGGAATGAATTATTAGAGTACTTAAAGAAGAAGGGAGTAATTGTGTGATGATATTGTTTGTGAATGAAAGGTGGGTTAAAGAATCTGTGCTAAAAATATACTCATGTGATGTGTTAAAGTGCTTAGGAGTGTCATTCATTATCCCTAAATGTATCCTACCCGTCCCTTCACCCACATTACAACCATGAAAAAGTCCTAATTAATTTTGGGTCGAGCTAGCTACATTAGTAGAGATTGACATTAAGGGCAAGCTTATGGTACCAATTGCATGCATGTGACTTCTATTGCGAGAGTGAGTGTTTTGCTTGATATATGTGAGTATACTACTCGATTGTGTGATTTTAATTCAGTTTTGTTGATATGATTGTGAGGGCATACGATTCGTGACGGAAAAACAATTCTTGACTTCTTTGTAGAGTATTTTGAAGATGTGTGAATATTGCATGGCATTTGAGAGGCGGCATTGAGGGTAGGATTGTTCACTGCTAGGCGTGATATATGTACATTGTTCTAGGTGTAATGCGTTAGGGGAAAATAGTTGAGTGAAGGACTCTCTATAGAGTATGGTTTGATTGCTCGAGGACTAGCAATGAATTAAGTGTGGGGTGTTGATAAGAGGCGAAATCTGGGTGATTTAGCTATTGTTTATGCTTCCGCTTGATTATATTCCAATGATATATTCTAGTTAATTGATGTGAAATAGGCTCTAATTGTGATTTGTATGCATTTCAGGAAATGGAGTCTATATGTTTCTTGAGAAAGGTCATTGGAATGATTTATGAGCAAAAGACGACCCCTCGGAGGTGAGCATGCACAAGGACGAGATAAGAAAATGGAAGAAATGCAAGACCAGATGCACGAAGTACTGCACGAAGTCGCGCGCTTGTTCGCGCGCGAAAAGAGCCAAGACAGAATACCATGCGAAGTAACGCGCGAAGTACTGTGCGACTTCGCACGTGTCTATTCTGGGAAAATGTAATTTGGGGTAAAATTGGAATTTCGGAGAGAACCCACCGAGCTTAAATAAAGTTAAGCTCGCCCAAGATCAAGGAGGGGGAGAGATTTGCCGAGATGAGAGAGAGAAATAGAGAAGCAAGAAGCCATAAGTGTTTGAATCATCAAGTTCTTCTTTTCTCCTCTTTGTTTTCCTTATTTTGTAATGGAATTAAATCTATTTGTGATCTACACTAACATGTGTGGCTAAAACCCATTGTTCTGGGGTTGTGATTTAGCCATGATTATTGTTGTTTGATATTGACTAGATCTTGATTATAATTTGCTCATATATGATTGTTTCTTCAATTCTGAGTTTAATTGTTTAATTGTTTGGCCATCAGTTAAGTTTTATTTACTATCTATGCTATGTTTGGGAAAGTCATGTTTAGATTAGAGAAGAATGGAAGAGAGGATGATCTTAACCCTTAGGGGGAGCGGATTTGTGGTTAGGATAGGAATATACCTAGGCACTATGCTTAATTTAATATCGTGATCTTAATGCGTTCTTAATAAATTGATTTCATAGGAATATAGGCGTTAATCTATTGAGAATAGACGAGTAGTACTTCGGGAGAAGGCTATGAGAGCATTTATCGATTAATTAGCAACCATGAGTGAATTATATGAAGGGGAGAGTTAATTAGAACACAATATGATTGGTGAATAGATCACAACCCTGGAATATTTATCTCTATTGAATACACAACAATCAACTCGTTACTTGATAATTTAGTTGATATTAAGAATTATAATTAGCATAATTAAACTCTTGAACTTGAATATAGTTTGACGGAATAACAATATTGGCATGTTAGTGAGTAATTGATATAAGTCTCTGTGGTCTCGACACTCGACTTATCATTTTATTACTTGTACAACCACATATACTTGCGTGTGAGTTTTGGGACCAACAGTCATCCAACCGCTTCTGTGGTTCCGCATCAGCGGATTAAGGGCCGCTTCTGCGGTCCTGGCTGCCCCCGTCCTCGTCCGCTTCTGCGGCTTCTTCTTCGTTTCTGCGGGGCCACATGTGCGGTCCCATTTCTGCAAAAGCGGAAATACCAGATATTAGCTACTTCAGCACTTTTTTTCAAACTCCGAATTTGATCCGTTAGGCACACGAAATCCACCCGAGGCCTCCGGGACCCCAACCAATCATATCAACTAGTCCCAAAATACATTACGGACTTGCTCGAGGCTTCAAATCAAATCAAACAACACTAAAAATCATGAATTACAACCCAATTCAAGCTTTATGAACTTCGAACTTTCCAACTTCTACCTTCGATGCTTAAGCCTATCAAATCACGTCCGATTAACCTCAAATTTTGCACACAAGTCATATTTGACATTACGGACCTGCTCCAACTTTTGGAATTGGATTCTGACCTCGATATCAAAAAGTCAACCTCCGGTCAAACTTCTCAAAAACCTTCAAATTCTAACTTTAGCCAAATTGCTCCAAAAGGATCTACGGACCTCCGAATTCACTTCCGATCGTGCTCCCAACTCCAGAATCACCATACAGAGCTGTTCCTAGACTCGGAATCCCAAACAGACATCGATAACACTAAAATGCACTCCAAGCCAAACTTAAGAAACTCCTTCTAAAATGCTAACTTCCACAATAGGCGCCAAAATACTCCCGGGTTATCCAAAATCCAATCCGGGCATACGCCCAAGTTTGAAATCATCACACGAACCTGCTAGAACCTTCAGATCCTGATTCCGAGGTTATTTACTCAAAATTCCAAACCTAGTTCATTCTTTCAACTTTAAGATTCTCAAATTAGAATTTTTATTTAAATTTAACTCCGATCTTACTGAATTTAAATTCCGACCATACGAACGAGTCACAATACTTGAAATGAAGCTGCTCATGCCTCATACTAATGAAAGACGTGCTAGGGCTCAAAACGACCGGCCGGGTCGTTACACTAAGTTCTGCCCCCTCCTATGAGCCTTGCTTTGGGACCTTGAGTTCCCTCTAAACATGGATATTTGAGGGTTGGCCCTTCCATATTGCACTATAATCTAATTCTACAATGTATTTGGGGTATAAGCATTGCTTGGAGTCCCCTTGAGGCTCTTGGGAACTTTGACACATCCCAAATAGGAGAATGACTTTGGAAATCTAATCTTTGGAAGTTGGTTTATTTCATATTTCAGACCTGAAGTCTGAATTAGGCTCTCCTTGGTTGAAATCTTTAATTTCTGATGTAATTTTACTCTTCTTGATTCATTTAGGTTGTAATAATTTGTTATAACTTGTGGGGCATATAATGAAAAGGGGAGGGTCAATCATGTACGCATGTGGGTAGACATCATGTTCTTAGGCATTTATTGCTGCAAATCTCATTCTGCTCTATATCTATGCATTTCATGTAGAAATCCTGCCTATAAGTTATTTCATTACTGCATTAGAAATCCTGCCTATCAGTTATGCATTTCATTAGAAATCATGTCTATAAGTTTCTGCACTTCTGCATGTAGAAATCATGTCTATAAGTTTCTGCACTTCTGTATATAGAAATCATCTCTATAAGTTTCTGCACTTCTGCATATACATATGCCATTAGGCAAACACTCTATAGGTTAAATTAATAACGAGTGGCATCCTAGATACCATGCTTATAGGATTCCTGCATCCTGATAATCGTTTTAAAACCAACAACACTTA
This sequence comes from Nicotiana glauca, assembly GCA_026770625.1. Lineage (NCBI taxonomy): Eukaryota > Viridiplantae > Streptophyta > Magnoliopsida > Solanales > Solanaceae > Nicotiana > Nicotiana glauca. The sequence goes on from MU720644.1 coordinate 50,786, forward strand.
GAAATCATGCCTATAGGAGTAACCAGTTGAATCTAATTCGTCTCTTTCATCTACAAGTCTAAAATCAGTAGTAATTTCGCCAAAATCTGCAAAACTTGTATTTTTTTTTATAATCAATAAGCCTTCATTAAAATAAGTGTAAGCATTGTTATATATCGTGCCTATAGGTCTCAGATAGGCAATCCATTATGCGATTAACTAACTACACCAGTCTTTGATAACTACAACCAGACAAGGCCTAATTCGGACTTCTCATCTGAGAAATATGTGATAAATCAGCTTATCCTAACGCTTTAAATTTAATTCAGACTATAACCAATATCTGAAGTCATGCTAGAAAATTTGCTTTTTTTAAAAGTAAGGTGGTCTAGTTGAGCCTTTAAACTGCTATGCGTTTCCCCTTAACTACTTCATGTGTTTTTGTTTGTCACATTAGAATTTTATCCTTTTAAACTCTGAAAAGCCCCAATTTCCTTTCCTTTTAGGACTAGTAGTCCCAAATGCCTCCGAGACTGATAAGATTGTGACGGGTAATAGCATGCAATAAGTAACGATACTATTCTGCAATTTAATACCTTAACGGGGTGGGTAAGGGTAGACGTGGATATGATGACCACGCGATAACACCACATGAATAAATAGTTACCGGGTGTTGTGTGGGGTGATACATGTTATTTATAAACCTAGGACCCCTTTCCCTCTTTACTTGTTTACTTCCTTTTTCCATAATTTTAAAGTTGACTAGTTTTCAGTTCTTCAACTTCTTCTATTACTTCAATTAATTACACCTATTATGCAAAAAATCAATCTTTAAATTGTCCCATTTTCAATACTATTTTTCTCAAAATCTCCGCCCCTTTTGCTTCTTTTCTAATTTGCTTGCATCAATTATTTGACCCCTTCCCCTTTGCTTGTGCATCTTCTCTTTAATTATAAAACTATCTTCTTTAAAATTTCAGCACTATTTAAAACTCATGTACTTCTTTTACTTGCGACCATTATATGAAAGTACCTAGTATTTACAATGCTTGCTTGTTTATTTGTATTCAAAGTCACAATTGTAGCATGGCCGAGAACCACATTAGTAGATCTTGACGGGTTCCTAACACCTTCCCCTCGAGATAATTTCAAGCCCTTACCCAAACTCTGGTTTTTCTAAATCAAATTCATTTTAGTGTCCTAATGCACTTAATCATTAGGTGGCGATTATTCTAAGTTGCAAACCCAATTCCCAAGAGGAAAAGAGTTGTCTGCCCAAATGTCATAAACTTGATTTTGCGAGAAAAAGGGAGCATCGATAGACTTGCGCTCAAGTTACCATCAGTTGAAGATTCGATAGCCAGATATCCCGAAGACTGCTTTCAGGACTCGGTATGGTCATTATGAGTTCCTTGTTATGTCATTTGGCCTGACCAATGCCCCAGCAGCCTTTATGCATTTGATGTATAGTGTGTTTCGACCATATCTTGACTCGTTCGTCATTGTTTTTATTGAAGATATTCTGGTATATTCCCGAAGTCGGGAAGATCATGAGCAGCACCTGAGGACAGTGCTCCAAACCTTGAGAAAGAAGAAGTTATATGCTAAGTTCTCAAAATATGAGTTTTGGTTGGATTCTGTGGCATTCTTGGGCCATGTGGCTTCTAGTAAGGTCATAAAGGTGGATCCGAAGAAAGTGGAAGCAGTGAAAAGTTGGCCCAGATCATCCTTAGTGATAGATTTTTGAAGTTTTCTTAGCTTGGCGGGTTATTACTGCCGATTTATTAAGGGGTTTTCATCCATTGCAGCACCTATGACTTGGCTGACCCAGAAGGGTACTCCATTCCAATAGATGGAAGAGTGTGAGGTGAGCTTTTAGAAGATCAAGACAGTTTTAACTACAGCCCCAGTTTTGATATTGCCTACAGGTTTAGGGTCTTATACTTTCTATTGTGATTCCTCGAGGATTGGCCTTGGAGCGGTATTGATACAGGACTGTAGGCTGATTGCCTACGCATCCAGGCAGTTGAAGGTACATGAGAAGAATTATCCTGTATGTGATCTTGAGTAGCTGCTATTGTTCATGCCTTGAAGATCTGGCGTCATTATTTGTATGGTGTGCCTTGTGACATTTATACTGATTACCAGAGTTTGTAGCATCTATTCAAGCAGAAGGACCTTAATTTGCGTTAGAGGAGATGGCTAGAGCTGCTGAAGGACTATGATATCACTATTCTGTATCACCCGGGTAAGGCCAACATAGTGGCTGATGCCTTGAGTCAACGTGCAGAGAGTTTGGGGAGTTTGGCTTATTTACCAACAATGGAGAGGCCCATGCGATGGATATTCAGGCCTTAGCCAGCCAGTTTGTAAGATTGGATCTTTCGAAGCCTAGTCTGGTTCTAGCTTGTGTGGTTTCTCGGTCTTCATTATTTGGTCGTATTAGGGAGCACCAGTTTGATGACCCTTGTTTGCTTGTCCTCAAGGAAATGGTTCAGCACGGTAATGCCAAAGATATGACTATTAGTGATGATGGGGTACTGTGGATGCCGGGTTGGATTTGTATACCCAATATTGATGGGCTTCGAGAGTTGATTCTAGAAGAGGCCCATAGTTTGCGATATTCAATTCATCTGGGTGTCGCAAAGATGTATCAGGATTTGAGATAGCACTATTAGTGAAGGCGGATGAAGAAAGATATAGTTGGGTTTGTAGCCCAGTGCCTCAATTTTTAGCAAGTGAAGTATGAGCACCAGAGACCGGGTGGGTTGCTTCAGTAGATAGAGATTCCAGGAAGGAAGTGGGAGAGGATCACCATGGACTTTATAGTTGGGGTCCCACGGGCTTTGAGGAAGTTCGATTCCATCTGGGTGATTGTGAATCGGCTGACCAAGTATGCGCATTTCATTCTTGTGTGTACTGCTTATTCTTCGAAGCATATGGCAGAGATTTATATCCGGGAGATTGTTCGTCTGCATGGTATTCCAATTTCCATCATTTCAGATAGAGGTACTCAGTTCATATCACCATTTTGGACGGTCGTTTAGCATGAGTTGGGCACTCGGGTGGAGTTGAGTACAACATTTTACCCTCATATGGATGGACAGTCCAAGCAAATATTCTGATTCTTAAAGATATGCTCCATGGGTGTTTGATTGAGTTTGTAGGGTCTTGGGATCAGTTCTTGCCATTGGCGGAGTTTGCATTCAATACAGTTATCAGTCAAGCATTCAGATGGCACCATATGAGCCTTTATATAGTAGGCAGTGTAGATCCCTGGTGGGTTGGTTTGAGCCAGTGAGGCCAGATTATTAGGCACAGACTTGGTTCAGGATGCTTTGGAGAAGGTTAAGGTGATTTAGGATAGACTCCATTTAGCCCCGTCCAGACAGAAGAGTTACGTGGACCGGAAGGTTCGTGATGTTTCCTATATGGTTGGAGAGCGGGTTATGCTTTGGGTATCATCTATGAAGGGCGTTATAAGATTCGTGAAGAAAGGGAAGTTGAGTCCGAGGTTTATTTGTCCTTTTGAGATATTGCAACGTGTTGGGGAGGTTGCTTATGAGCTTGCCTTTACCTCCCAGATTGGCAGGAGTTCATATGGTATTTCATGTTTCGATGCTCCGGAGGTATCACGACGATCCGTTGCATATGTTGGATTTTAGTTCAATTCAGTTGGACAAGGATCTATCTTATCTTGAGGTGCTAGTGGCGATATTAGATAGGCATGTTCAAAAGTTAAGGTCAAAGAACATTGCATCAGTAAAGGTTCAGTGGCGGGGTCAGCCGGTCGAGGAGTGGACCTAGGAGACCGAGCAGGATATGCCCAGCCATTACCCTCATTTTTTCACTACTTCAGGTATGTCTCTATAATTGTTCGAGGACGAACAAATGTTTAAGTGTAGGAGGATTTGATGACCCGGCTGGACATTTTAAGAATTTACACCCTTATTAACTGCTTTCCCCGTGTTTATTTCTGCTATTTTGATTTGCTGGGATGTTTTATTTTGATTTTCGGAGAGTTTGGGACACTTAGTCCCTAAATGAGAGCTCAAGTTTTAGAAATATTACCATAAGCGGAACACTATAACGACGGCCTTGTAATGGAATCCCGATGTTTTTGTTAGCTCCGATGGGTGATTTCGGGTTTAGGGGCGTGTTTGGACTGTGTTTTGGCGGTGTGTAGCTAATTTAGGCTTGAAATGCCAAAAGTTGGATTTTTGAAGTTTCCGATCCGATAGTGAGATTTTGATCAAAGGGTCGGAAAGGAATTTTGAAAGTTGGAGTAGCTCCGTAGTGTTGAATGTAATGTGTGTGCAAAATTTCAGGTCTTTCAGACGAGGTTTGATAGAATTTTTTATCAAAAGTGTATTTTGAGAGTTTTTGAAGGTCTTAGGCTTGGATCCCGATGCTAAATTGGTGTTTTGATGTTGCTTTGAGCATTCTAAAGGTTGGAACAAGTTTGAATGATGTTAAGGGATATATTGGTAGGTTTGGCTGAGGTCTCGGATGCCTCGAGTGTATTTCGGATGTTCAAACGGGTACTTTTGGTCTTTGGTAGATTGCTGGTTTTCTAGTGTTTTAGCAGCAGTGATATGTTCATTGCGATCGCGATAGTTCAACCGCGATCGCATAGAGTAAGTTGAGGCCAGAAGGATTTTTTTGAATCGCGATCGCGAAGGGAGGAGTGCGATTGCATAGTATGAGCAGTGTTGGTCATTGCGTTCGCATAGAGACCCTTGAATTCACGTGGAAGGACTTGGAGTGGTAGTGGGGCAATGGAATTGCTCTATGCGATCACATAGATCTGGACGCGATCGCATTTCTTTGAGGAAATTGTCTTATGCGATCGCATAGGGTTAAATCTGGGCAGCATTTAAATAGTCGATTCGCGACCCTTCTTCATTTTTCCACCATTTTTGAATGGGATTAAAGCTTTTAAGGGAGATTTTTGAGGAAACCAAAGGGGAATCACTTGGAGGTAAAATTCATGACTTCATAACTAGTTTATATATGATTAATGTCTAATTAGTGGTGAAAATTTAGGAAACATCAGAGCAAAATGGGTAATTAGGGCTTGAGATTAAGAAACCTTAAAATGGGTATTTGAGGGGTCAATTGAAGTGTGATTTCAGTATTCTTGATATGTGTAGACTCATGTGAGTATGAGGATTCTGAAAATATAGGTTTTACCCGATTCCGAGACGTGGGCCGAAGGGGCATTTTGGTTATTTTACCTAATTTTGCGTATTAGCTTAGAATTTGTTTGTAGAATCAGTTATTAGAAGTGTTATTTACATTACGCGATTGAATTGAATAGATTTGGGCCATTTGGAGTCAAGTACTCGTGGCAAAAACGTGGTTTCGAGTTGATTTTGAGTTGGTTCGAGGTAAGTGGCTGCTTGCCTAACCTTGTGTGGGGACCTTCTCCTTAAGATTTGGTATTATTTATAATTGAAATTCCTTGTACGTGAGGTGATGAGTGCGTACTTGTGCTAATTGTTGAAAATCCAGTTTTCACTAAGTAATTAAAATTGTGTTTTCTCTCCTGTTATTATTACTTGCAATTGAAGACTGTTGTTAGCCTAGGGAAGCATGTCTATGTGACTTAATTGCTTTATTTTCTCAAAATGTTTTATCTGAATTTTGTGCAGCATGCTAGGCTAGTAATACCTGTTTGCCTTGATATGATGTTGACAATTTCTGAATATTCTTCGTGTTGCTGCTGTGTATTTAAATTGGGACTACATATGTAATATTCCGGTAGACTCCCCTTGTCTGTTTATTTGGGACTACGGATGTGGGATTATGGCAGCTCCCTCTGCACAATTATATGGAAATATGGGATGGGACCCGATAGATTCTCCTAGTACTGGGTATTTATAATTGGGACTATAGATCGGGATTCCGGTAGATCCCCACGCACTGATAGTTGGACTACGGGACGGAATCCCGGGAGATCCTTCGGATATATATGATGGACTACGGGATGGTATCTCAGGAGATCCACTGGAAAATTGTGACTATAGGACGGTATCCTGGAAGGTACCTCGGTTGTTATCTCTGTGTTGACTTGTATTTCCTTTCCGTGATTATTTTGTCTCTGTTCTAATTATTGTTGTTCTTTCTATTCTATGTTATTTCTTACTGTTGCACTTAATTATACTATCTTATTCTACACTATGATACCTTGTATTTTATTTAACCTCAGTAGGGACCTAACCTTCTTGGTCACTACCCGATCGAGGTTAGGCTTGGCACTTACTGAGTACCGCGGTGGTGTACTTATGCCCTTTCTAAGCATGTTTTTCATGTGCAGATCCAGGTACTTCCACTCAGTCTTATCATCCTTGAGGCGAGGCGCTTCTGTAGAGACTTCGAGGTATATCTGCTGCATCCGCAAACCGAGGAGTCCATTTCTATCTTTCTGTAATAGAATAGCCCTTCAGTATTTTCCTTTTTGTTAGACATTTCTGGAGCTGGAGCTTCTTATATATCTCTTAGCTAGTGATTCATGGTGTTCCGAATTTTGGGAAGTGTTAGGTTGAGATTTCTTGTACTGTTATATGTCAGGCGGCATCTTAAATATTATTTCATCTTGTTATTTCTGGTTTTATATTATTTTCTTCTGCAACCTGCTTCTTTTTCTGCATTTGTTAGGTTTACCTAGTTGTAGAGACTAGGTGCCATCATGATAGTTCACGGAGGGTGAACTAGGGTCGTGACCTTGATAGAACTTCTACCTTGCAAAGGAGAGTGTAATTTTGAATTCCAGTTAGAGGCTTGGTAATTATATTTGCCAATTATGATTGTGTAGGAATATAGTGCTTAGAAATCATACCACAAGCAAGCTTCTCCCGGACAAAGTGGTAGTCAAGTTTAATATATTTGGTCCTCTCATGTGAAATACAGTTCTTGGCAATATTGATAGCTGACTTGTTATCACAATACAAGGGAATAGGAGCAGAAATAGAAAGTCCCAAATTAGCTAACAACCTAACAAGCTAGGTAAGTTTAGCAACAGTCTTCCTAATTACCATGTACTCAGCTTCTGCAGATGATAAGGAGACAATGGGTTGCTTCTTAGACTTCTAGAAAATAGGGCTTCCCCAAGAGTGACAAAATAACCACTCACAGACTTCCTAAAAGATGGACAACCTACCCAGTCAGGGTCTGAATATGCAAGAATAGAAAAATCCTGAGTGTTGTTAAGAAAGATACCTCTGGCAGGTTCCCTAACCAAGTATCTCAGAACATGATGTGGGTACCAAATAAAAGTCTATAGGCTCAAAAGGGTTAACTAGGGATAATTTTTATTTGTGGTAAGGAATAAGCTCAAAAAGATCAAAGAAAGCCTAAATTATTTTTCAAACCGAGCATCACCTAAAATTTCAGTTCAATTCACATGCCGGGCAAATTCGAGACACAAGTACAATGATATGGACTAAACAAAAATCTCACTTCCCACATGGCATATGATTCACTAAGAACGGTCCCATTCCGACTCTCAACAAATGCAAGCATTCACAGATCCACAAGATATTAAGCTTTAAGCACAGAGTGAACATAAGTCAAGAAAATGAGATATAGGCATCACAAACATGCTATCCAAATAACCAAGTCATCATGATCAACTTCAAAATATAGGGAAGACACCACGCATGCCAAAACCTAAATATGTTACTATCAAACAAGTCAAGGCGCCTAGGAATCTTATATCTTTTCATCCACTTATTCCCTAAATTCTAATCTACTCTAAAATTTTAAAACTATATATATAAAAGGAAAAACTACTACCAGTTCAAACTACATCCCATGGAAAATAGTCGACACACAAAGAAAACCTACATGGAATTATTACTACCTAAATAAAGCTAAAAGACATATTTTTGGATTTTTGTTTAGACTTTAATCCCTCAAGGAAATTGTCTAGGAGATCCATCGTCGGGAAAAGTCTAATTTTTCTACCTTTTTTGATTTTTTTCTTCTTATTTTCCACATTTTTTAAATAAATATATAAATTAAGCTACTAAAATACTACACAACTACGAAAATAAAAATAAGAAGCTAAAATCAAAATAAGAAGTTAATTCTAACATACTTCTATTAATTATCTAGAGGAATTCTCTCACCCCACACTTAAAGGAGTGTAGTGTCCCTAATGCACAATAAATCAAAAATTAAAAGGGCGGACAAGAAACTCCTGAAAGGCCAATGGCCAAAGCAATCACGGCTCACGAGGTACTCAGACTTCCCCGAGGTATGGTCCTTTGTGTGGGCACCACACACTTAGTTCTCACCTTCTAGCTCACTTTTGCACTCTTTCAATGGCTTTGCCTCCTATTTTTATAATCCTACAAAATAAAAACAAACATTACAAAAAATAATATAATAAAAATAAAAAAGAAAGAAAGCAATAAAGCTGGGTTGCCTCATAACAAGCGCCTGATTTAACATTGCGGCACGAACTGAACCATTTTTTCCCTCACCTCAAACCTATCAATTGTACCTCTAACATGGAATCTAGTCTATGGCTATGCCCCTTCGGTGGGGCTACAAAGAAAACCAGGTCAAGCAATAAATTTTTTGCTCTACACCTCTTGACCTTTATGTGAGGAATGTAATTTTTGCTTTTTGGCACAAATTAAAGAACATAAGCTCAATTCTGTGTTCCAAGGCCTTAAAAACTCCTTTCTGTCTCATCTTGATTTGTGTGCATATTCCAGGCGTGTATCCAAAACTCCATCACGTGAAAATCTATGAAAAATGATGAATTTTACTTTTAAAATGAATTTAGGTTGGCTTCGGTCAATATTTTAGGTAAACGGATCCGGACTCGTGACTTGACAGTCCCGAAATATCCGTAGGAAAATATGGGACTTGGGAATTTTCCCGAAATTGAATTTCAAGGTTCCAAGACCGAGAAATGGATTTTTGAAGAAAATTGTTTAACTAAAATTTTAGAGTTTTTGGAAAATTTAAATGTAATTGAATTTGATGGTATCGGGCCCGTATTTTGGTTTTGAAACCCAGTATAGGTCTTATATGTGATTTAAGTTGAGCCTACAAAATTTGGTTGGAAACGGACTTTAAATGACATGAATCGGACATTCGGTTGTTAAAACTTGAACTTAAGAGTTCATGAGAATTTTCTTTGATTTTGATGCCAAATTCATAGTTATTGATGTTATTTTGATGATTTGATCACATGAGAAAGTTCGTATGATGTTTTTGGACTTACTTGCATGTTTGGTTTGGAGCCCCGAGGGCTCATGTGAGTTTTGGATAGTCCACGGAATGAAATTTGGACTTACGAAATTGCTGGTGTGTTGCAGGTCTGCAGGCTTCACAATTACGAAGCCTTGCTCGCAAATGTGAGCTCGAATATGTGAAGATTTGATCACAAATGCGAAGAAGGCCTTGGAAGGCCCTGGATTCCAAATGCAACCAATTGATCGCAAATGCGGAGGGCCAGAGTCGCAAATGCGACGTATGCCTCGCAAATGCGAAGCCCTCAGAATTTCTGAGTGGTCGCAAATATGACAATTACTTCGCAAATGCGAAGAAAGCATACTTCTAAAGGGTTCGCAATTGCAAACCGTGGTTGCAATTGCGACATCAGAGACCTGCTAAAATGAATTTCTGACGGGATTTCAACCATTTTTACAACCTTTTCAAAAAAAATCACTTTTAGGTGATTTTTCAAAGGCAACTACTTTTCCAAATCATTTGTAAGTCATTTCTAACTTATTTCTTTCAATCTAAACCATCGTTTTACATGATTTCAACTCAAAATCAAGGGTTTCCATAGGGGAAATTGGGTATTTTGGGTTGAACTTAGAAGTTTTGAATTTTGAGGATTTAGACCTCGATTTGAGGTCTGGTTTCAAAATAAATTATATGTTTAAGTTCGTGGGTGAATGGGTAATCGTGTTTTGGTTTGAACCTCGGTTTTGACTATGTGGTCCAGGGTGGATTTTTGACTTTTTTGGGAAAAACTTTCGAAAACCTATTTTCATGTATTAGAATTGAATCATTTAGCGTTTATTGATATAGTTAAGTAACTTGTGGCTAGATACAAGCAAATTGGTAGTGGAATCAAGAGGTAAAGCGGTAGTTGAGGCTTGAATTGTGTTCGTTTCATTGAGGTAAGTGTATGGTCTAACCTTAGCTTGAGGGATTAGGAGTTGTGTATCCTATTTGCTATGTGAATTGTTGAGTACAACGTATAGGCATTGTGACAAGTATCTATACGTTGGTGTCAAGCATGATCGTGAGCCTTATGCTATGATTAATATGAGTCTTTTTTGTATTGTTCATGCCTTATCTGATATTTCTATTGTGGAACAAGGCTTGTGGAAGTAATTTTGGTAATTGAACATTGAAGAGCGTTGGCTCAAATTGTAAACTGATATATGGAATTACTATTGGCAATTGAACATTATAGAGCATTGGCTCAAATTGTGAATTGAGTTGTGAATTGAATGTGAAAAAGAGAAAATGATTATGATATTGTCTCCCTTGTCGGGTTGTTGTTTCTTTTAATGTTATCTCCCTTGTTGGGATGTTGTTGTTGTTTCTTTTAATGTTATCTCCCTTGTTGGGATGTTGTTGCTTTTGACATTGTTCCACTGCCGGGATATGATTGTTGTACTATTGTTCCCTTGCCGGAATTTTATTGTGATTTTATTTATTTCCTTGCCCTTATTGCTTGTGATTGTTGTTTGGGTGAGAAAGAGTGTTAAATCACGAAGGGTGATGCCGTGCATTATATTGTTAAGCGAGTGTTAAAGCACGAAGAGTGATGCTGTGCATGATATTTGTGAGAGAGTGTTAATGCATGAAGGGTGATGCCATGCCACACGATGTACCATTCGGTGCCTTTATGTGAGTGATAATGCATGAAGGATCATTCCGTGCCATGATTATGTGAGGTAAAAGCACGAAGGGTGATGCCGTACACTTGTCTTTGATTTCTTGACTTTTACTGTTAATTGATTTATGGTGTTCTTTACATTTAACTGTTGTTTTTAGTTGTTACTTGTTGTTCTCCCCAAAGCATAATCTCCTATTCCTATCTTTATTTGTATGGTTTTGCCTTTATTTTTCTGTTGTATATGATTTAACTACACAGGTTTATTTGGTAGTCCAGTCCTAGCCTCGTCACTACATCGTCAAGGTTAGGCTATGAACTTACCAGCACATCGGGTCTGTTGTACTAATTGTCGACGCCCCCTCTTTCCCTCCCTCCAGAGGGCGAGAAATCGGGTTTACGACATTTAGGAAAGACAACTCTATTCCCGTTTGGGATTGGGTTTTGGATTTGGAGAGTTGCCACCTAATGATTATAGTGCATTAGGACACTTTAAGAAGGAATTTGAGATGAAAAACCAGAGTTTGGGTAAGGGCTAGAAATTTTCTCGAGGGGAAGGTGTTAGGCACCCCTCAAGATGCACTAGTGTGGTTCCCGGCCATGCTAATTATGACTTCAAATTCATACAACAAGTAGACAAGCAGTGCAAATACGAGGAAACTTTGACATAACGGTTGCAAATAAAAGGACAAAAAGGTTTTAAAAGTGCTGAAATCTTGAAGAAAGTAGTTTTATAGTTGAAGAAAAGATATAAGGGAAAGGGGGTCAAATAATTGATGCAAGTAGCTTAAAATAAGTGAAAGAGGCGGAAATTTAGGGAGACGCAATACTAAAATTCAGACAATTACAACAGAGACTTTTCATGATAGGTGCAAAGAATTGAAGTAAAAGAAGAGGAGTTGAAAACTGAACCGCTTTTAAAATTCTAAAAAAAATAACAAACTAATAAAGAGGGAGGGGGTCCTAGGTTTATATATCACATGGATCATCCACAGAACACCGGTACCCAATTGTACGCATAGTGTTATCGTGTGATCATCATCTCCATGTCTACCCTTTCCCACCCCGTTAAGGTTTTAAAGCGTTGAATAGTATCGTTACTTATTGCATGCTATTACCCATCCCAATGCTATCTGTCCCGGAGGCAAATGTAATACTAATCCTAAAGGGAGAGGTGGTTTGGGGCTTTTAGAAGTTTTCAAATGACAAAATGCTAAGGCGTCAATCAAAAACACGTAATGCAAATACAGGGGAAACAGACAAGCAAACATGGCTCAAATATGCCTCCATAAATCAGCAAAAAGTCATAGAGTTTAGCATGTCTTACCCGTACAGACTTGGTCTTACTTAAATGAAGCAACGAGCAGACTGGTTCAATGCGTATTTTTAGAAGAAAATTCTACATTAGGCTTACTTGAATGCAGTTGACTGAAACCGATCTGGTTGATTAATTAATCCCTTTGTCTAAGTGTTGGTTAGAACTAGGCGTGATATCTACTAATTTTAGAAAGACACAAACTGATTATAGAGAAGGTTACTAGTTTTAACAGAATAATACTAGTTCAACAGTTAATATTACTTTGTTTCAGATTCGAGATTTCCTATAGGCATGCTTTCTACACGTTTACTGATTTGGACACCTTTTTAGACGTTAGCAAAAGGTCATATAAACGTGATATCTATATGCAGCCTTTATTATTAAACCTACGAACTGTTTGCCTAATGATGCTTATATGTGCAGAAATGCAGTAGTCTATAGACAGTATTGATATGAGTTTGCAGAAAATTAAGAGTTAATCCTATAGGCATGATTTCTATGCGTGAGTTTGTAGAAAATTAAGAGTTAATCCTATAGGCATGATTTCTATGCGTGAGTTTGCAGAAAATTAAGAGCTAATCCTATAGGCATGATTTCTATGTGTGAGTTGCAGAAATTAAGAGCTAATCCTATAGGCATGACTTCTATGTGTGAGTTGCAGAAATCAGAATAAGCCCATATAGGCATGATTTCCATGTGTGAGGTGCAGAAATTAAGAGTGAATCCTATAGGCATGACTTCTATGTGTGAGTTGCAAAAATTAGAATAAGTCACTATAGGCATGATTTCTACCCTTTGTTCATAAAAATAAATCCCATCCCCCTTTTTACTAAATCCCCGAGTTTATACAAGTTATTATAATCCAAAAGAAATAAAAACTAGAATTAGAAGATATATCATAAATCCTCAACTACATACGAGCATCCTAATTCAGACTTAATGCCTAATAATATGAGATTAAGCCACCTTCCGAGATCCAGATTTCCAAGCCTTCTCTCATCTAGGGTGTTTCATAGATCCAAGAGATTTCAGGAACCCCAGGCAGTGCATACACCCAAGACGTTAATCAAAAATTGAGTTGTGCAGTGTGGAAGGGTCAGCCCTTGTGTGTCCTAGCTCAGAGGGATCTCAAGGGTCACAAGGAAAGGCTCACTCCAGAGGGGCAGAACCTCAGTTCTAAGAGTGAGTGCAAATGAAATAAAAGGGGTAGGGGATACCCAGGCAGGCTGGTGGTCATGCCCAGCCATGAAGTAGACTGGCACATGCCTGACCAAACCTGTTGGTCAAACATTTAGAGAGTAAAGACCTACTGGAGGTCAAGCTATGGCCTGAGCAATAACTAGAAATATTGTCAGGCCAAAGCTGTTACTCAGCACACACAATAAGGGAATAGGAATGGGAAATTGACAAAGCTTAGCGCCCAAAGGGTCCAGTTCATATCCATGGACAAGAACTTCAAATATTGCTAGGTTTCTGAACCACAACTTAGAACATATAAGGGGGATATAAAGGTTTGGGGTCCATGATGTAGCAAGTAAATAACAAATGACTGATAGAGTACACACATAGATGAGCATTAATTTACAAAGGAAAGGGAATACATTACAGCATGCTAGTAACATATCTAGACTACAAAAACATGGGCAGAATTAGACAGGAAAGAAAAAATGTTGTTGTTGAGGCTTGAAAATTAATTATGACCTACCAGTAGAGAAGCAAAGTGCAAATAAAGTAGAGTAAACAAGAGTCCTCAGTCTAGCCTCGGCTTTCAGCCGGCTAGACAAAGGAACAACACAAGTAGCAGTAAATAAAGAGAGTGTTTTAAGTGTAAGAGGGTATTTTGAACTCAAGTTGTTCGTCTTGTTCAAAATAAAAGAGAGTAGGGTATTTATAGTTTTTGAAAACAAGTGAGAAATAAGGTAATAAGTAAAATTTAAACACAAACATGGAAACAATCACTATTCAGAATCAATTAACCTAAGTTATTCCCCTTTAATTAAGTAAACACTTCTTAACGGGTATTAGCGGGCCTAATTAAGGAAAGAAAATCAGTTTGGGGACATATTGATTATTGCCATAAAAAGGGTAGTAAAAGCATGAAGTAAATAATCAAGTCTAAGTACGGAATATGCTCATTTTGGGAAAGGATTCAGCAAGGTAAAACATTACAGAATCAACTAATTTTAAACAGGCGAGTGAAATTAGGGCTTGTAAAAGAAAAGCTTAAAGGAAATCAAGATCAATCAAGAAAGGAACATGATTCTGCACTTCACCATATAAATAGCAAGGGATGGACAAGCATGCAAAGTTAAACATGTTGATGAAAAGAAGCAACAAAACATACAGTACCAGTAGGGGCAAACGAGCATTCAACAGCAAGAAAACATTCAAAGTACGGTAGTCAAGTAGGTCCAGTAGTCACATAGAACCAACACTGAAGAAAAACATAGAATCAAGTAAAGGTCCTAGAGTAGTAATGAGAAAATTTTTTTTTTTTAAATTAGGGTTTTTAACTGTAACCAGGTTTGTCAGGATGGTAAGAACTCAAAATTAAACAAATCAAACGAGAAAGAGAGAGTCAGCAACAAAGATCAAATGCACATTTAAACAAACAAATTTCAGAACTCGGATAAACTAAAAGGAACTAGGGTTTGTAACATGCTGAAACAGATAGAAGAATAACATGAGCAAATCATAGCCAAATCATAAACATGTTAAAATCAGAGATCTTTTGAAAAACTTAAAAGAAAACCCTAATAAAGGGTCGTTTTTGCAAGAAAAGTTGAAGAACTTTCAAGAAAAACACTTAAACGTTCATGGCAAGTACAGATCTAAAGCAGATCTGAAAGAAAAATCAAAAGGTCCCAAAGATTAGGGTTTCGAAGAACCCAGAAAGGTGAGAAAGGCCTTGGAAATTAACGATCTAACCAGGAGAGTCAAGGATCTGACTCGAACAAACCATGGCTGGCCGGAGAAAAGTCAGGGACGACTGGAGAAAGGTCATGAATGGAAGTAAGGTCAACGACTGAACCAACTTCCTTCGAGATTTGACCGTGAAACCATAGAAGCGAACACCCAAGAGCCACGGGAGGCCATTACACATCTCCAATGGCCATGGGAGGCCATGGATTAGGGCGGGATTGAAAGGCGGCGGCTAGGGTTCATGAGGGCTTTAGAGAGAGTTGAGAGAGAAGAGGAATTCAAGGGTGACGTTTGGTGAGAAATGGCTAGGGTTGGGGTGGGGTTGGTGAATTAAAAAGGAATGAATGAAATATGGCTATCGATCATTTAGATCAATGACCTAGATTGAATGGGGAACTAGGCGGATTGGATAAGTGGGTCAGGGGTCAGGTTAAATTGCAATTGGGCTGGGCAATTTGGGCTTAAATTTGGGGCTGAATGGGGTTGCCAAATTGGCTATAATTGAAATACAATTGAGGTCAAATTGTAAATAGCCAATTTTTCCTTTTAATTTTTTGTAAAATAGTAATACAAATTTTAAAAGTGATGCAAGTTCCCGTTGGACCATGAATGCTGTCTTTGGAAGGTTAGGGTGATGTCCTAGGAACATGATGTCCTCGGCCATGAAACGCAAAATAAAGGATTCGCAGGCTATGAAATGATGTTCTCGGGCTATGATAATGGTGCCTTCGAACCATGATGCCTTTGAATAATGATGTGCAGGATATAAAGTGGAGTCCTCGAGCCATGGCATGGTGTTCTCGGGCTATGAGGATGATGCCTCCGAACAATGATGCCCTCGGACAGTTTGGCGATATTTTAGCCCCTGAAATGCAAGGTTTGGCGGTATTTCAGCCGATGCAGAAGCGTAAATCGCGATATTTCATCCGACAGAAATTTAAATAAAACAGATGATATTTCAGTTGATGCAAAAATGCAAATGGCGATATTTCAGCCGATGCAGAAGAGTAAATGGCGATATTTCAACCGACAGAAATTTAAATAAAACAGGCAATGTTTCAGCCGATGCAAAAAATATAAATGGCGATATTTCAGCCGACAGAAATTTAAATAAAGCAGGCGATGTTTCAGCTGATGCGAAAAAAATATAAATGGCGATATTTCAGCCGACAGAAATTTAAATAAAGCAGGCGATGTTTTGGTCGATGTAAAAAGTAAAATGACAATATTTTAGCCGATAGAAACCATAAATATAGATGATGATGGAGATGAACTGGGGATCTTTCATCCGATGTAGAATTTAAATAAAGTTTTGGGATATTTCAGCCGATTGCAAGAGAGATAAAGTGGCAATATTTCGGTCGATGCAAATAGAGATGGCGATATTTAAGCCATGCAAGAAAGATAAAGTTGCGATATTTTGGCCATGCAAATGGAGGTAGAGCTTAACCTCGGAAGGCAGAAAGGTAGCCTTATTCAGATAATGCAGGATGGAGATAGTGCTTAGTCTTGAAAAGCAGAAAGGTAGCCTTATGCAATGCTGATAATGCAGATGGAGACAGTGCTTAATCTCAAAAAGAAGAAAGGTAGCCTTATGCAATATAGATAATACAGATGGAGACAATGCTTAATCTCGAAAGGCAGAAAGGTAGCCTTATGCAATACACATAATGCAGATGGAGATAGTGCGTAGTTCCGAAAGGAAGAAAGGTAGCCTTATGCAATGTAGATAATGTAGATGGAGACGGTGCTTAGTCTCGGAAGGCAGAAAGGTAGCCTTATGCAAAATGCAGAGGGAGACAGCGCTTAGTCTCGGAAGGCAGAAAGGTAGCCTTATGCAATGGAAGAAAATAAAAAGACGAATAGTAGTGAGATATCTTAGCTGATAGCTGATTACGATATCATGACTGCCGGGGAGGTTGTGTGCGGATAACAATTACGAACAAGTGATGATTCTGAGAAGTTGAATTTTTGAGGAATATGCGTACGTAAATTTTCCTAACCATATTGTAAGTCGAGTGCCTGCATCCAAAGAAAATTGTGAGTTTTGTAAAAAGGGGAAAGGTTAGTTCGTTTTCCCTGGCTTCCGGCGTTGCGTATTGTTAGGGGAGCATTGCTAAACAGTAGCAATTTGAACAATAGTTATGCATGACTTAGTAAATATGATGTAAGTAGAAAATAGTTTTTTTTAGATGAACCAACGACTGCGACGTGGTTCAAGACATTGCAACCTCTCTTTCTCCGGAATTTTGAGGGTCCTCCTCAAAATTTTGCCCCAGTTTAGTGGGCTGGCACTTCTGACGGCTGTGCTGAATGGCTGAAAATCAACTTCAGAATTTTGAGGGTCCTCCTCAAAATTCTACCCCTGTTCACTGAGGTGGCATTCCTGGCGGTGAGTGGCTGAAAACTAACTTCGGAATTTTGAGGGTCCTCCTCAAAATTCTTCCCCAGTTCCAATAGCAGGGGGGAGGGGGGGAGGAAATGGAAATTTTTATTAAATGTGACCGAACCCTTAGGGGCCGCCTATGTATCCCCTCTTAAATGGGAATCAGGTCAGGCGTAGCTCAAATTACATCGTTAAAGAAATTATAAGTGGTTACACAGTATCATTTCACTACATCTGCATTGATTGGCTTTGGCCCTTGATTGCTTTCTAAATCACGTAAACAATGTCAAATTCACTTAGCAAGATTTGCCACTTGGCGAGCTTGCCAGTTGGCATGGGCTTCTGGAAGATATACTTCAGCGGGTCCATCCTGGATATGAGATAAGTAGTGTAGGAACAGAAATAATGCCTCAATTTCTGAGCTACCCTAGTCAGAGCACAATAGGTGCGCTCCAATAAAGAATACCGGGCCTCGTACGGGGTGAAATTCTTACTAAAATAGTAGATGGCTTGCTCCTTCCATACTATTTCATCATGTTATCCTAGAACACAATTGAATGCTCCATCCAATACCGCGAGATAAAGCAATAGAGGCCTTCTTAGCTCGGGCGGAACCAAGACTGGTGGCGTCGACATGTATTCCTTGATTCTGTTAAAGGCCTTCTGACAATCGTCAGTCTATTTAGTAGCAGCGTCTTTCTTTAGCATTTTAAAGATGGGTTCACAAATGACCGTGGACTGAGCTATGAACTAGCTGATATAGTTGAGTCTTCCCAAAAAAACTCATCACGTCCTTCTTGTTTTTTGGCGGTGGCAATTCTTGAATGGCTTTGACTTTTGATGGGTCCAAGTCTATTCCTCGACGACTCACGATGAAACCCAATAACTTTCTAGCAGGAACCCCGAATGCACACTTGGCGAGATTCAATTTCAGATTATACCTCCTTAGTCTGTTGAAGAACTTTCTCGGGTCTTCCATATGATCAGTGGCTTTCTTGGATTTGATGATGACGTCGTCTAAATATAACTCAATCTCCTTATGTATCATGTCGTGAAAGATGGTAGTCATGGCTCTCATATAGGTGGCGCCAGCATTCTTCAACCCAAATGGCATCATTTTGTAAAAATACATTCCCCACGGCGTGATGAAAGCCGTTTTCTCTGCATCTTCCTCATCCATCCATATTTGGTGATATCCAGTGAAACAATCAACAAAATACTGCAACTCATGTTTGGCACAGTTGTCGATAAGAATGTTTATGTTTGGCAAGGGGAAATCGTCTTTGGGACTAGCCTGGTTAAGATCCCGGTAGTCGACACAGATTATAACCTTCCCGTCCTTCTTTGTACTGGAATGATGTTGGCTAACCATGTCGGATACTCTACCACTCTAAGAACCTTAGCTTTGACTTGCTTAGTAACCTCTTCCTTGATTTTGAAACTCATGTCGGGTTTGAATTTCCTGAGCTTCTATTTTATCGGTGAACAGGTTGGATCTGTTGGCAGTTTGTGAGCTATAATGATGTGCTGAGACTAGTCGTATCATCATACGACCTGGCAAATATGTCCTTATATTCCCTTAAAAATTCCGTATATTCTTCCTTTTCTGATGGCGAAAGGTGAACACTGATGCGAGTTTTTTTTGACATTTTCCGTATCTCCCAAATTAATGACCTCAGTTTCCTCCAGGTTAGACTTAGGTCTATTCTCAAAATTCTCAACCTCTCTGATGACTTCTTCAGGTATTTCATCTTCTTCTGAGTTTGTGTCCTTTTGTTGTGGTGTTTCGTTGCAAATCACAATCGTTGGTTCATCATCAAAGTAAGTAATAGTAATGCTGTGTAAAAATAGAGTAAATGATAGAGAAAATAATTAGAGCGAGATATATGATAAACTGAAATGCTTTGATTAAATTCATAATTGTTTGAAATATCGAAGCTCTTTTCGAAATTAAAGACAATGCGGAAAGAAAATCAACTAGTAAAGTAAACTAAAATGAGATGCATGGTGCTTTTGTTTAGCCTTGCTACCCCGAAGCCTTCCGGGCCCTGGTGGTTCTAACTGACCAATTGCTGAGGCGGTCTCCTCGGTTCACAGCTTATATGGAAGGGCCTTCCTCCCCTTCCTCCACGAAAAGAACACAATAGTCCATATCATTATCCTCCAGAAATAGATTCTTCATGGCTGCCAATGCTTCATCTTTCTCTGACACATATATGGTATTTGCCGGTTGGAAGGTTTGTTCCAGGCTAGGTATCGGAAGCTCCAATTGATAGTAGGGACCACGTCGTGCTGGCGACCTGCTCTGGAATTCTTCCCAAGTATAATCGTACCCTAAGCCAAATGTAGTACCATCATTCTTTAGTTTGATGGGCTTAGTGATCCCCTGGAGATTTTTACCGAGTCCCTTTCCAGGCTTGTACCCACACCAATTCAGGATACTTTTGATCTTGTTGTCCCACCACCTATCCTTATCTACAGCGTTGACCCTTTCTATGTGGTGGTATGTTTCTCTTCCTATTCTCCTTCTGCCTCCAATCATTGGGATTGTCTGGCGACTATATATGGGGTTACTATCATCGCCATGAATAATCACCTCCTGGTGAGCCATTCAAACTTCAGTGCCAGATGGAGGGTTGATGCTATGACTCCAGCAACATTGATCTAGGGCCATCCTAACAGTAGGTTGTAAGATGCCGAGACATCAATGACTTGAAAGTCGATGTCGAACCATGTTGGCCCCATTTGTAAGCATAGGCTGATTTCTCAATAGTAGATCTCTGGGACCCGTCGAAGGCTTTGACATTGATTGCCCCATCTTTGATCTCGTGTAGGCTTTTTCCCTAAGTTCTGAGAGTTATAAGTGGACAGATGTTGAGGCTGGATCCTCCATCGATCAGGACTCTAGTGATAAAATAATCTTCGCATTGCAGGGTGATGTACAGTTCCTTGTTGTGGCTCAATCCTTCCGGCGGCAGCTCATCTTCGTGGAAGGTGATTTTATGGCTCTCTAGCACTTGCCCTACTATATTTGCCATTTTACCTCCGGTTATATTGCTGGGCACATAAGCTTCGCTCAGTATCTTCATTAGGGCATTTTTGTGAGCGTCAGAGCTCTTTAGAAGAGCTAGGATAGAGATCTATGCTGGTGTTTTGTTCAACTGCTCAGCGACTGAGTACTCCTTAGCTTGTATTTTTCTCTAAAGATCGTCGGGCCCAGTTTCAATAGGCCGTCCTAGGGCTTGCTTATTGTATTCAGCTAAGTGTTCTGGGGTGTAACCCCTTCAGGTTCTGGTCATTCCTTGCGCGACAATTGTTTCTCCTGTCTTGGTCTTTCCTTTCCTCCTAGCTTCAGCAGTGTAATCCCATGGTATGGCATTTGAGTGGAACGGTATTATGTCTGACATTGTCACAGGAATAGGTACCATTGGTGGCACCACAACAACTTCAAAGGGTGCAGGTGCTTTTGGAACTCGAAATTAAACCTCAATTGGCCCAAGTGCTTTTGCAGAAGGAGGCACTTCAAATTCGAGAGGTATATACATGTTTACTTCATCGTCCCTGGAGGGCTGATTCTGCACAACAATTGGGTTAAGTGTGACCGTTGGTTTCTTTGGTTCATCCCCTTCAGCAATCAAACCTATTTACCCTTTGGGGTCCCAATCATCTTCGATCTCGATCATGTAAATGACTCCACCATTGTGGTCAGGCAAAGGGTTGTTACGAACATTTGGAGCAAACTCCTTTGCTACTATGACATTATTTTCAATCAGGGTTTGAATCTTGTCCTTCAATGAGCGGCACTCGTCAAGGGTGTGTCCCTTTATGCCGGAATGATACACATAGGTCTTATTGGGGTTGACCTACTGGGAGGGTTTTTCTGGAGTTTTGGCTAGGATAGGAGCGACGTAACTAGCACCTTTAAGTCTCTCGTATAGCTGGTCAATTGGTTCAGCGATGGCTGTGTATTGTTTGGGAGGTTTGCAGTCAAAATTTGGCCTGGGTCTAGGGATTTTGACGGGTGGGAGGTGATTGGTAGTGAGAGGGTTGAGCATTATAATCTTGATAAATAGGTGCTGGTTAAGAGTATCTGGGTGAGGTGGGTTGATATGTGAGAGGTGGAGAGGATTGGTTAACGGGAAGTGGATAGGAGGGTATGAGTGCTTGGTAATTCGGGATGGGATGATATGTAAGTGGAGGTGATGGGTAGGTGTGGTATTTTGGTGGTGATTTGGCTCCCTGTGCGACCATTACGGCACTCACATCCTTCTTTTTGGATGTGCCACCAGACTATAAAGCCTTATTGGTGGCGCGCAATGCTTCAAGATTTGTAACCATACCATTCTTAATGCCATCTTCGATTCTTTCTCCAAGTTTGATGATATCGGAGAACTTCTTACCCTCGATCAACATCAATCTCTCGTAATATTAGGGATCCTGAGCCCGGACGAAAAATCTATTCATTTGTTCTTCTTCTAGGGCTAGCATGACCTTTGCAGCTTCTAACCTCCAATGAGTAGCATACTCGCAGAATGTTTCGGTGGGCTTCTTCTTCAAATTTTGTATGTAGAATACATCCGGTGCATTTTCTATATTGAATCGGAATCTATCCATGAAATCCAATACCATGCCTACCCAGCTCGTCCATTTCCTTGGGTCCTGGCTGATGTTACAGGATAAAGCATCTCCCTTCTGGCTTCTCATGAAGAGCTTCATACGGATCTTCTCATCCTTTCCGATGCCAACTAGCTTATCGCAATATGTCCCCAAGTGGACTCTAGTACCTCCTGTTCCATCAAATATTTCGAACTTGGGAGGTTTTTACCCCTCCGGAAGTTCAACATCTGGCTGAATGCAGAGGTCTTCATAATTTAACCCTTCGATACCTTTATTACCTTCCACGCCCTGAACTCGGCTGGTTAATTTCTTGAGTTCCACTGCTAAGTTCTTGATAAGGGAGTCTTTGTCATCAGACTCAGGTGCATTTGAGATTGGTTGAGTGTAGTGGGGTACAGTATCCACATAAATAGGAGTGTTGTGGGGATGGTTATTTGTGGTGTTCAGTGGCTCGGGAATGAGTAGTGGAGTGTTGTTGGGAGTGTGGCATGTGTTGTATTGTTGAGCATGAGTGGGTTGTATCTGTGGTTGTGGGGTGTTTTGTTCAGGTGCGGGATTCTGGGTGTTGACATCAGGAGCGGTGTGGGAAAATGACAGGTTCACCAGATTCCAAACCTGATCCAGCTCTTCTCGGAATTTCAATAGTTTTTTGCTTAAGTTGGGTAGCAGTTTCCTTAGCAACCCGGTACCCAGAGGAATCTCAATATCCTTTCTGGTGCTTGGATCTCCCATTCTACCTTTGTTCTTGTTCTGGATAGGAGGAGGAGGAAGAGGAGGTGGAGGGCCCTTGGATCTTGTGGAGTATGACGATGGTTCCAGAATGCACGAACTAACCTTTAGGGAGGGGAATAAAAATAAAAGAAAAACAAAATGTAGCAAGTTAGTGCGGGTCATGAGGAAAAAAATATTGCAGTATTTAAACACGTTGTGCGAAAAATGTAGATCGCGTCCTAATTTTTGTGCCTCATTGTGCCCGAGGTAGGTCTAGCGACAAATAGCTTTGGAGAACTTATAATGCTAAATGCCTCATTTTATTGACGAAAATAAGATGAATCCAAAACGACCCTAAATAATAGAAAGTAAAATGTCACTATTGGCCATTGGCCTTATTACATTCACTCCTAACTACTTGGTCCCGGAAGGACCTTCCCCAGATTTGGCATCTTTGTCTCCCTCGAACAGCTTCACCAGCTCGCGTAGTCCTAGCAGAAAATAAGCTCGTTCCTGATGCCCGCCTGCATTTCCTTCAACGTTTTGATAATCTTCAATTCTCTTGATGAACCTCCCTTCCAGCTCTACTAGACCCTGCTCCAAATACCCTAATCGTTTGTTGGCGCTGACATCCTTATCTTTCCACTCCTCAATCAACTTTTGATGGGCTTCTTGTATTTCCCGGTGCTCATTTTCACACTCTCGAATTCTCTTGCGCAGTTGATTATACTTAACCCATGCTTCAACGTGCTGGTCGATAACTCTATGACCTCAAACGAACCCAGGCTGACCCATGACATTATCTTCCAACCAACCTAAATAGTACGACACACAACCGACGTGATACCTGTCTGGCTCAATAGATTCTTTTCCCAAAACGAGCTTATAGTGCCACAAATGCTGAGCTTGGCACCTGCGAGGGCTATCATCGTTCTTGAAATAAGCCGTGAAGTGACTCGTTTTGTCGACCCTTGCTATGATTTGCTTCCTTCCAGCCTGCCTCATGGCTCGGAGAGTAATGTAGGGATAAGTTCCTCTCAAACCAATTAGTGTGAGAAATGGTGCATCTCAGGATCGAACAATGTATTCATCCGTGGGGAACCACTCGACCATCCATTGTACCTGGTTTTCTTTCAAATTTTAAAATAATTCTACCCATCTTCTGGTGTCCTCTGTCTGAGCAAACATTTTAGGCATATAGTTCATACGCCTTGGCTGGTGGAAGGCGATGTGATCATCCCAGTCTCTGCGTAGGATCTCTTGTTGGCATTCCCCTTTCTGGAGGTGTTCCATGAGCCAGAGCTGAAGTAATATGTTTCAACCCTCAAAATGATTGCCATGTTGCTGATAGTTGTTCAAGGCATGGTATATCTCAGCGATGATCATAGGCACTATGTTGAACGTCTGCCCTCCAATTCCTTCCATCAAAGTCTTAGTTACCATGGCCAGTCTGGTGTGGATCCTTGCTTTCTTCATAGGGAACACCATCATTCCCAAAAAGCAAAACATAAAAATAAAGACCCTTCTATGGACATGCCCCAATGATGTGATGGCGAACTCATCTGAATAAGTACGATATGACTTGCTATGGCCGTACCTCTCGTATAGATAGTCGAATGGGATGTAAGAGTCTTTCAAACATGTCAAGTCTGGGTTCTTATTTAGTCACATCATCTTAAGGAAACCCCTTCCTTTGCAATTCTCTGTCATAAGCAAACCCAGAGTCTCCCAAGGAATACCAACTAGACCTCCTATTTCTTCAAGCAAAGGAGTCATTTCAAGGTCCCCTATGCGGAACACGGACTTGTCACTATCCCAGAACAATGTCGCAGCCTATATGATTCTATTGTTAAGCTGAATCTATAGAAGAGAAGGCAAATTCCCTAAGTACTTGCGGACGAGTGTCTGATCACTAGAGTGCAGGTCTTTCCACCAATTCAGTAGTCTTGGATGAATGTTGGTTACCATGCCAAATCTGGGGACTTCGTGCCTCATTTTTTGCAAAACAAAGCGTTAGAACCTTAACCACACCGGACTCGACTATTTAAACCAATAATTAGCATAGAAAACACTTTAGTTCTCAAAATAAATGCACAGAACATGGACGTGTCCGTTTGGGTTTCAAGGAAACCCGGTGGCCTTTGGACAAGGCTATTTTAATGAGTCATTAGGTGGATAACATAACTGAATCAGCTAGGTTTGACCATGATGCATGTACAATTTAAACGGAATAAGGTTTCTATTGAGGTGTTAGACAGGTACCCTTGAGCGGACAACTCAAGATGGAAAGGCACGGAACCGTACCGCTGATCGACTGGTTTTACCGCAAATATGCCTTTGCCAAATTTAAGGGGTGATAGTATTGGAAGAGCGCAACTACTCATTATAAGCATTACTATAGTATTTGTTTGGCCCAAGTGGAATATGATGTTGAAGATGCAGTTTACAAGAATGAAACAAATTGATATATATTTTCACGTTCATACGATAAAGCTTACAATAATTGCTCAAAATTACAACAGTATTAACTGGAAAAGCGGTAAATGAAAGTAATTAAAGAAAAAGAAACAAGTCAATTTCAAATGAAGGCATTAAACAAAAGCAAAAAAAGAAGGATATAAAGTCACATATAGCATGCAATGGTAAAAGCCTAAAGAGTCCCCAGCAGAGTCGCCATGCCGTCGAATCCCACTCTTTCCCTCCCTCCAGAGGGCGAGAAATCGAGTTTAGGACATTTTGGAAAGGCAACTCTATTCCCGTTTGGGATTGGGTTTTGGATTTGGAGAGTCGCCACCTAATGATTATAGTGCATTAGGACACTTTAAGATGGAATTTGAGATAAAAAACCAGAGTTTGGGTAAGGGCTAGAAATTATCTCAAGGGGAAGGTGTTAGGCACCCCTCAAGATCCACTAGTGTGGTTCCCGGCCATGCTACAATTGTGACTTCAAATTCATACAACAAGTAGACAAGCATTGCAAATACGAGGAAACTTTCACATAACGGTTGCAAATAAAAGCACAAAAAGGTTTTAAAAGTGCTAAAATTTGGAAGAAAGTATTTTTATAGTTAAAGAAAAGATATAATGGAAAGGGGGTCAAATAATTGATGCAAGTAGCTTAAAAGAAGTGAAAGAGGCGGAAATATATGGAGAAGCAATACTAAAATTCAGACAATTACAAGAGAGATTTTTCATGATAAGTGCAAAGAATTGAAGTAAAAGAAGAGGAGTTGAAAACTGAACCGCTTTTAAAATTCTAAAAAAAGTAACAAACTAATAAAGAGGGAGGGGGTCCTAGGTTTATTTATCACATAGATCATCCACACAACACCGGTACCCAATTGTACGCATAGTGTTATCATGTGATCATCATCTCCATGTCTACCCCTTCCCACCCCGTTAAGATATTAAAGCGCGGAATAGTATCGTTACTTATTGCATGCTATTACCCGTCCCAATCCTATCAGTCCCAGAGGCAAATGGACTACTAATCCTAAAGGGAGATGTGGTTTGGGGCTTTCAGAAGTTTTCAAAAGACAAAATGCTAAGGCGTCAATCAAAAACACGTAATGCAAATAGAGGGAAACAGACAAGCAAATAGGGCTCAAATACGCCTCCATAAATCAGCTAAAAGTCATAGAGTTTAGCATGTCTTAAACGTACTGATTTGGTCTTAACTAAATAAAGCAACGAGTGGACTGGTTCAACATGTATTTTTAGACGAAAAGTCTATATTAGGCTTACTCGAATGCAGTTGACTGAAACTGATCTGGTTGATTAATTAATCCCTTTGTCTAAGTGTTGGTTAGAACTAGGCGTGATATCTACTGATTTTAGAAAGATGCAAACTGATTATAGAGAAGGTTACTAGTTTTCACAGAATAATACTAGTTCAGCAGTTAATATTACTTTGTTTCAGATTCGAGATTTCCTATAGGCATGCTTTCTACACATTTACTGATTTGGACACCTTTTTAGACGTTAGCAAATGGTCCTATGAACATGGTATCTATATGCAACCTTTATTATTAAACCTACGAACTGTTTGCCTAATGATGCTTATATGTGCTGAAATGTAGTAGTCTATAGACAGTATTTGTATGAATTTGCAGAGCCATTAGAAGTTAACCCTATAGGCATGATATCTATGTGTGAGTTTGCAGAAAATTAAGAGTTAATCCTTATATGCATGATTTCTATGTGTGATTTTGCAGAAAATTAAGAGTTAATCCTATAAGCATGATTTCTATGCGTGAGTTTGTAGAAAATTAAGAGCTAATCCTATAGGCATGATTTCTATGTGTGAGTTGCAAAAATTAAGAGCTAATCCTATAGGCATGACTTCTATGTGTGAGTTGCAGAAATCAGAATAAGTCCCCATTGTCATGATTTCTATGTGTGAGTTGCAGAAATTAAGAGTGAATCTTATAGGCATGACTTCTATGTGTGAATTGCAGAAATCAGAAAAAGTCCCTATAGCCATGATTTCTACCCTTAGTGCATCAAAATAAATCCCATCCCCCTTTTTACTAAATCCCCGAGTTTATACAAGTTATTATAACCCAAAAGAAATAAAAACTGGAATTAGAAAATATATCAGAAATCATCAGCTACATACGAGCAGCCAAATTCAGACTTAATGCCTAATAATATGAGATTGAGCCAACTTCTGAGATCCCAATTTCCAAGCCTTCTCTTATCTAGGGTGTCTCAGAGATTCAAGGGATTTCAGGAACCCCAGGCAGTGCATACACCCAAGATGTTAATCAGAAATTGAGTTGTCCAGTGTGGAAGGGCCAGTCCTTGTGTGTCCAAGTTCAGAGGGATCTCAAGGGTCCCAAGGCAAGGCTCACACAAGAGGGGTAGAAACTAAGTTTTAAGAGTGAGTGCAAATGAAATAAAGGGGTAGGGGATACCTAGGCAGGCTGGTGGTCATGCCCAGCCATGAAATAGACTGGCACACCCCTGACCAAACATTTTGGTCAAACTTTTAGAGAGTAAAGACCTACTGGAGGTCAAGCTATGGCCTGAGAAATAACTAGAAATATTGTCAGGCCAAAGCTGTTACTCAGCACACACAATAAGGGAATAGGGATGGGAAATTGACAAAGCATAGGGCCCAAAGGGTCCAGTTCATATCCATGGACAATAACTTCAAATATTGCCATGGTTCTGAACCACAACTTAAAACATATAAGGGGGATATGAGGGTTTGGGATCGATGATGTAGAAAGTAAATAACAAATGACTGATAGAGTACACACATAGATGAGCATTGATTTACAAAGGAAAGAGAATACATTACGACATGCTAGTAACATATCTAGACTGCAGAAACATGGGCATAATTAGACAGTTAAAAAAATATATTGTTGTTGAGGCTTGAAAATTAATTAGGACATACTAGTAGAGAAGCAAAGTACAGAAAAAGTAGAGCAAACAAGAGTCCTCAGTCTAGCCTTGGAGTTCAGCCAGCTAGAAAAAGCAACAGCACAAGTAGTAGTAAAGAAAGAGAGAGTTTTAAGTGTAAGAGGGTATTTTGAACTCAAGTTGTTCGTCTTGTTCAAATAAAAGAGAGTAGGGTATTTATAGTTTTTAAAAACGAGTGAGAAATAAGGTAATAAGTAAAATTTAAACACAAACATGGAAACAATCACTATTCAGAATCAATTAACCCAATTGATTCCCCTTTAATTAAGGAAACACTGCTTAACGAGTATCAACATGCCTAACTAAGGAAAGAAAATCAGTTTGGGGGTAGATTGATTATTGCCATAAAAAGGGTAGTAAAAGCATGAAGTAAATAATCAAGTCTAAGTATGGAATAGGCTCATTTTTGTAAGGCCCCGTAAATAAATTTTTGGTCTCAAAACTTAGTAACTCGTGGTGTCGACTCCGAATATGTGTTAGGAATAGGTATTCCATGCACCCAGGTTCTACAAAAATGTATCATGGTCTCAAGGAGATTTATTGGTGGAACGGTATGAAAAGGGGCATGGCGAACTTTGTATTTAAATGTCCGAATTGTCAGCAAGTGAAGGCTGAGCATCAGCGGCCTGGTGGGTTAACTCAGCTTATGGAAATACCAATGTGGAATTGGGAGATGATCAACATGGATTTCGTGGTAGGGTTACCTCGCACTCAGTGCAAGTTCGACTCAATTTGGGTAATAGTGGATCG
>MU720644.1:83649-96527 GCA_026770625.1 Nicotiana glauca
CGTGGGCAAGTATTGTTGTAACGTGAAACACTTGTGAATTGTGGAATATGACGGAAAGAGTATTGATGGTTATGGAAAAACTTGTAAATTATTGTTGCTACTCATTAAGGAGTGTTGTTGTGATCTTTGTGAATTGTTCATTGTTGATTGTTGTGATTGTTTGTGAATTGAAAATGTACGGTGGGATCGGGTTGTGCGCCGCAACACGAAGTAATAAGGTGCGGGTTGTAGTGATAAGGGTGGACGAGGTAATAAGGGTGGCCGAGGTAATAAGGGTGGAAAGTGATCGAAATCACTATTGAAATGAAATTATGAGCAAAAAATTTGAAATCTATTGATGTGGAAATGTGGAAGGGAAACAGGAGAGTTTGTAAAACTTGTTTGGCTTGATTGTTCTTTCTTTATGGAAATTGATTGTTGTTTCTGTTTCTGTTACTTATTTGTCTATGGGTTGAGTTTACTTGGCGTAAAGTTTTTTATACATACCAGTACAATTCAAGTGTACTGACGTCCCTTTTGTCGGGGGCGCTACATTCGCGTCATGATTGTAGGTGGATCTGCAGCAGGTATTCCAGCCCACCGATCGTAGCTCCCTCTTCGCCTTCCGTCAACTATTTTGCTGAGCCCCATTCCTCTCGGGGCCCTACGTGGCTCAGGCCACTTGTTTCTGTAGTTTATTTTGTTATTGTGTAAGGTATAGCCGGAGCCTTGTTACCGGCAAGTACTATATCATCCCGTTGTATCTTTAGAGGCTCCGTAGATAGTAGATGTAGGTTAGAAGCTATGTATATTCATGTTTCTTTTGTTGGAAAACGAATTGGTAATTTCACTACTTATTATGTATGTATGATTTGAAAAAGGGTGATCTAAAATTTATTTATATGGCTAGTTCTTGGAATACCGAATAAGGAAAACAAGGGGTGGCCCATGGGTTAGGAAAGGCACCCAGGTCCGCTTGACTGGGGATACCCGGTCGAGCGCTGGTCATGCCCCTCGAGTTTGGGGTGTGACAATTTTGGGAGAGGATTCAGCAAGGTAAAACATTACAAAATCAATTAATTTTAAACAGGTGAGTGAAATTAGGGCTCGTAAAAGAAAAGCTTTTTCAATCAGCCACAAGATCAAAGGAAATCAAGATCAATTAAGAAAGGAACATGATTCTGCACTTCACCATATAAATAGCAAGGGATGGACAAGCATGCAGAGTTAAACATGTTGATGAAAAGAAGCAACAAAACATACAGTAGCAGTAGGGGCAAACTAGCATTCAGCAACTAGAAAACATTCGAAGCACGGTAGTCAAGTAGGTCCAGTAGTCACATAGAACCAACATTGAAGAAAAACATAGAAGCAAGTGAAGGACTCAGAGTAGTAATGAGTGAGAAACTTTTTTTTTTTAAATTAGGGCTTTTAACAGTAACCAGGTTTTGCAAGATGGTAAGAACTCAAAATTAAACAAATTAAACGAGGAAGAGAGAGTCAGCAACAAAGAACAAATGCACATTTAAACAAATAAATTTTAGAACTCGGATACACTAAAAGGAACTAGGGTTTTTAACATGCCGAAACAGATAGAAGAATAAACAAATCATAGCCAAATCATAAATATGTTAAAATCAGAGATCTTTTGAAAAACTTAAAAGAAAACCCTAATGAAGGGTCATTTTTGCAAGAAAAGTTGAAGAACTTTCGAGAAAAACACTTAAACGTTCATGGCAAGTACAGATCTAAAGCAGATCTGAAAGAAAAATCAAAAGGCCCCAAAGATTAGGGTTTCTAAGAACCCAAAAAGGTGAGAAAGGCCTTGGAAATTAACGATCTAACCAGGAGCGTCAAGGATCTGACTCGAACGGCCATGGCTGGCAGAAGAAAAGTCAGGGACGGCCGTAGAAAGGTCATGAATGGAAGTCAGGTCAATGACTGGACCAACTTCCTTAGAGATTTGGCCGTGAAAACATAGAAGTGAACACCCAGGAGCCACGGGGGGCCATTGCACATCTCCAATGCCCATGGGAGGCCATGGATTAGGACGAGATTGAAAGGCAGCATCTAGGGTTCATGAAGGCTTCAGAGAGTGTTGAGAGAGAAGAGGAATTCAAGGGCGGCGTTTGGTGAGAAATGGCTAGGGTTAGGGTGGGGTTGGTGAATTAAAAAGGAAAGAATGAAATGTGGTCGTTGATCATTTAGATCAATGGCCTAGATTGAACGGGGAACCGGGCGGATTGGATAAGTGGGTCAGGGGTCGGGTTAAATTATAATTGGGCTGCGCAATTTGTGCTTGAATTTGGGGCTGAATGGGGTTGCCAAATTGGCTATAATTGAAATACAATTGAGGCCAAATCGTAAATAGCCAATTTTTCCTTTTAATTTTTTTAAAAATAGTAATAAAAGTTTTAAAAGCAAATTAAGAGTACTGGGTAAATAAATAGTATATAAATATTAATTTAAAAATATTGGAATTAATTTTATAAACATAAAATGCTATAAATTATGAGATAGGCTATAATTGTAATTATATGCAATTTAGCTTTAAAAATTCCAAAAAATATTGTAAAAAATGCAAAAACTATCTTAATTATATTTTAGTGTAAATATGAGAATAAACTGAGTTATTCACCAAAATGATAATTTTGGGAATAATTATTGGATTTTGTTGTATTAAAATAGGCAATAAATTGATTTAAAAATCGTTAAACATACCAAAACTCTTGGATGTGCTTATATATGCACAAAGATGCTATTTTGGAAGTATTTTGGGTATAAAAAATACTTAGGAAAAAATTGGGTATCAACACTAATACTACACTCTGCACTCTTTTGTGCAGATCTTGGTACTGGAGCATACTGACCTTAGCTTTGGATTGCTGCCTTCTGTCCACTCAAAGACCCGAGGTAGTTCTGCAGGCATCCGCAGGCCTTAGCATCTCCTTCTATCCTTTTCTTTCTTGTATGTGTTTCAGAGACAACATTGTATTTATCTTTCGGATCCCTTATTTGTAGTATTCTTAGATAGTATGTGAAGTTATGACACAAGTTTTCGGTGGTTAATGTTGTGAATTGGTATTGGCAACATTGTTAAATATTACATTTCAGTCTTGCACTTCTTTAATTCTGCTCTTTTTATGACTTTGGTTCTTAATTGTTAAAAAGATTAGAATGGGAAAAAAGTAAATAATACAAATGGTTGGCTTGCCTAGCTTTCACTTGTAGGCGTCATCATGACTCCTGAGGGTGGAAAATCCGGGATCGTGACAAGTTGGTATCATAGCTCTAGGTTACTTAGATTTCACAATTCACGGACAAGCTTAGTAGAGTCTGAGGGATCGGTACAGAGATGTCTGTATTTATCCCCCAGAGGCTACAGAGTTAGGAAAAGCTTCACATATATTCTTTCTTATCGTGCGACTTGATTTCTAAATGCTAGTTCAACTTTCACTCTTGTTCCTTTGTGAATGGAGAGGTTATGTACCGCTTTTTCAGCGAGCAGCAGCACAAACATATGATATATCAGTTAATTCTTCATAGACTTGGTGGAGAGATTATTGTTTGGGCTAGACCAGTTAGGTCACCAGCTTTGACTTGGGATCAGTTTTCTCAATTATTTTTAGAGGATTTTCTTCCTATCACTCAGAGGCAGAATTATCGGAGGCAGTTTGAGCATCTCTAGTAGAGTTCCATAACTGTTACTCAATACAAGACCAGGTTTATTAATTTGGCCCGTCATACTCTTCTTACACTTCCCGCTGAGAGAGAGAGTGAGGAGGTTTATTGAGGGACTCGTTCAGCCTATTCTACTTTAGACTGCTAAGGAGATAGGGAGTGAGATTTCCTTTCAGGATAGGCCAATGTGGCCAGGAGGGTTGAGATGGTTCTATCACAGGGGGGTGGTCAGGGGTCTGACAAGAGGCCTCGTCACTCAGGTAGATTTCGCAGTGCCTCATTTGGAGGCAAGGATTGTTTTGAAAGAGGCCATCCTCCTAGGACTTTTCAGTCAGTACTTCAAGTTTCTTAAGGTGCTTCAGGTGGCCGTGGTTCTCATATGCAGTATTCTGATGAACAATCCTACAGTGCACCACCAACTCCTATCAGTGCACCACTCTTCTAGAGTTTTAGGGGTGGTCATTCCGGCCGTCAGAGTCAGCAGTCTCAGCAGCCGAGATACTTGTGGAGATATGGGACATATTGCTAAATTTTGTCCTCGAGCATCAACCAGCTTTCAGCATAAGGGTTCTCGTGCCATGGTTTAGGCATTGAGTGTTCCACAGCCCGCTCAACCAGCTAAAGGTGGAGGTAGAATTGTTAGAGGTGGAGGTAGAGGTATTAGAGGTGGAGGCCAGCCAATAGCGGGTTGTCCCAAAGATGTAGTTTTGAGTGCATGGGCCTAGCTTTGATGTTATGATCTTCCAGCCAGGCCTAAGGTTGAGGCTTCCGATGTAGTTATCACAGGTACCGTTCTGATCTGTAGTAGAGAAGTTTCAGTTCTATTTGATCTAGGATTTACATACTCCTATATGTCATCTTATTTTGCACTGTATCGGGTTATGCCTAGTAATTCTTTGAGTGCTCTTGTATATGTGTCTACACCATTGGGTGATTCTATTGTGGTAGATCGTATACATCGTTCATGTATAGTTGTGATTAGGGGTCTTGAAACTCGTGCAGATTTGTTACTTTTGGACATGGTTGACTTTGATGTCATATTGGGGATGGACTGGTTATTACCTTACCACTTTATCTTGGAGTTTCATGCCAAGACTGTGACCTTAGCCTTGTCGGGGTTGCCTTGTTTAGATTAGAGAAGGACTCCTGGTCATTCTACCCGTGGTATTATCTCATATATGAAGGCTCGACATATGGTCAAGACGGGGTGTTTGACCTATTTGGCATATGTTCGTGATTCTTGTGTTGAGGTTCCTTCTATAGATTGTATGCCTATTGTTCACGAGTTTCCTGAGGTTTTTCCTTCTAACCTGTTGGGTATGCCACCCGATTGGGATATTGACTTCTGCATTGATTTGGCTCCGGGCACTCAGCCCATATCTATTCTGATGTATCGTATGGCCCTGTCTGAGTTGAAAAAAGTGAAGGAGCACATGCAAGACTTTCTTGATAAGGGCTTTATTAGGCCTAGTGTCTCACATTGGGGTGCGCCAATGTCCTTTGTTAAGAAGAAGGACGGATCGATGAGAATGTGTATAGATTACCTACAGTTGAACAAGGTTGAAATCAAGAATAAATATCCATTGCGGAGGATTCATGATTTGTTTTATCAGCTTCCCGGGTGCTAAGGTATTTTCGAAGATTGACTTGAGATCTGGCCACCATCAGTTGAGGATTAGGGCATCCGATGTCCCTAAGATAGCTTTACGCACTAATCACGAGCATTATGAGTTCTTTGTAGTGTCATTTAGGTTGACAAATGCCCGACAGCTTTCATGGATTTGTTGAATCGAGTGTTCAAGCTTTACTTGGATTGGTTAGTGATAGTTTTCATTGATGATATTTTGATCTATCGCCACATCCGGGAGGAGCATGAGCAGCATCTGAGAGTTATTCTTTAGACTTTGAGAGATAGTCAGTTGTATGCCAAGTTTTTGAAGTGTGAGTTTGGGTTGGGATCAGTTGCTTTCTTGGGTCATGTTGTTTCCGGAGAGGGTATTCAGGTAGATCCAAAAATGATAGAGGTAGTTAAGGACTGGCCTAGGCCCGCATCAGCTACAGAGATTCAGAGTTTTATAGGTTTGGTGGGTTATTACCATAGGTCTATGGAGGGTTTCTCATCTATTGGAGCCCCAATGACCAGGCTGACCCAGAAGGGTGCCTAGTTCAGGTGGTCGGACGAGTATGAGGCGAGCTTTCAGAAGCTCAAGATAGCTTAGACTACGGTGCCAGTGTTGGTTTTTTCTCAGGTTCAGGGCTATATACATTTTATTGTGATGCATCTCATATTGGACTTGGTGCAGTGTTGATGCAGGAAGGAAAAGTCATTGCTTATGCTTTACGACAATTAAAGATTCATGAGAAAAATTATCCAGTTCATGATTTGGAGTTAGCAGCCATTGTTCACGCACTGAAGATTTGTAGGCACTATATATATGGTGTGTCATGTGAGGTATTCACGGATCACAAGAGTTTGAAATACTTATTCAAGCAAAAAGAGCTAAATTTGAGGCAGAAAAGGTGGATGGAATTACTGAAAGACTATGATATCACCATCTTATATCATCCTGGGAAGGCCAATGTAGTGGCCGATGCTTTGAGTAGGAAGTCAGTCAGTATGGGCAGTCTTGTGTATATTTTGATCGGTGAGAGGACGCTTTCTTTGGATGTTCAGGCTTTGGCCAATTAGTTTGTCATGTTGGATGTCTCTGAGCCCAGCCGTGTGTTAGCTTGCACAGTCGCTCATTCTTCATTATTAGATCGAGATCGACAGTATGATGATCCCCATTTATGTGTCCTACAGGACACGGTGTATCACGGTGGTGCCAAGCATGTCACAGTTGGGAATGATGGAGTTTTGAGGATACAAGGTCATATTTGTGTGCGTAATGTGGATGGACTTCAAGAGTTGATTCTAGAGGAGGCCCATAGTTCCCGGTACTCTATTCATCCGGATGCTGCTAAGATGTATCAGAATTTGCAGGAGCATTATTGGTGTAGGAGGATGAAGAAGGATATTGTTGTGTATGTGGCTCGGTGTTTGAATTGTTAGCAGTTAAAGTACGAGTATCAGACACCTGATGGTTTGTTTCAGCAGATTGAGGTTCCCGAGTGAAAGTGGGAGCGTATCACTATGGACTATGTTGTTGGACTCCTAGGGGTTCAAAGAAAGTTCGATACACTGTGGGTTATTGTGGATAGGACGACCAAGTCAGCGCATTTCATTTCTGTGGCTAGTCTCATATTCTTCTGAGAGGTTATCTGAGATCTATATCCGGGAGATTGTTTGTCTTCATGGTGTGGTTGTGTCTATCACTTTTGATTGAGGTATGCAGTTCACCTTGTATTCCTTGAGGGCAATTCAGCATGAGTTGGGCACACCAGTCGAGTTGATCACAGTATTTCATCCTTGGACGGACGGGCAGTCCGAGCGTACTATTTAGATTTTGGAGGATATGCTCTGAGCTTGTGTTATTGACTTTGGAGGCTCATGGGATCAGTTTTTGCCTTTAGCGGAGTTGCCTACAACAACAGTTACCAGTCGAGCATTCAGATGGCTCCTTATGAGGCTTTATATGGTAGACGATGTCAGTTGCCGGTTGGGTGGCTTTAGCCGAGAGAGGCTCGGTTGTTGGGTACGGATCTAGTACAGGATGCCTTGGACAAAGTCAGGATCATTCAGGATAGGCTTCGCATAGCTCAGTCTAGGAAAAAAAGTTATACCGACCGTAAGGTTCGTGATATGGCATTCATGGTCGGCGAGCGAGTGCTGCTTTGGGTGTCGCCTATGAAAGGTGTGATGAGATTTGGAAATAAGGTCAAGCTTAGCCCTAAGTTCATTGGCCCATTTGATATTCTTGATCAAGTGGGAGAGGTGGCTTATAGACTTGCATTGCCGCCGACCATATCAGTCGTGTACCTAGTGTTTCATGTGTCCATGCTTCGGAAGTATCACGGTGATCCATCTCATGTGTTAGATTTCAGAACTGTCCAATTGGACAAAGAATTTTCCTATGAGTTAGACCGACGGGTTCGTCAGTTAAGGTCGAAGAGTTCTCCTTCTGTTCGTGTTCAGTGGAGAGGTCAGCATGTTGAGGCATCGACCTGGGAGTCTGATTCCTATATGTGGAGCCGCTATCCCTATCTTTTCTCTGTCTCAAATGCTTCCTTCTTATGTCTGTTCGAGGGCAAAAGGTTATTTAGAGGTGGTGAATGTGATGACCCAAAAGGTCATCACTTGTTTTAAAAGTAAATTATGTGTTTCCCGGACTTAAAACCTCATTTTTGTCTCACCTCGATATGTGTGCACAGTCCGGGCGTGTATCCGAAAAACCATCATGTGAAAATCTATGAAAAATGATGAATTTTGCTTTTAAAATGAATTTAAGTTGACTTCGGTCAAATTTTTGGATAAACGGACATGGATCAGTGATTTGACGGTCCCGGAGGGTCCGTAAGAAAATACGGGACTTGGGAGTATGCCCAGAATCGAATTTCGAGGTCACAAGCCCGAGAAATGAATTTTTGAAGAAAATTATTTAACTGAAGTTTTAGAGTTTTTGGAAAATTTGAATGTAACTGAATTTGATGGTATCAGGCCTGTATTTTGGTTACGGAATCCGATACAGGTTTTATATATGATTTAAGTTGAGCCTGCAAAATTTGGTAGGAAACGGACTTGAAATGACATGAATCGGACCTTCCGTTGTTAAAACTTGAACTTAAGAGTTCATGAGATTTTTCTTTGATTTTGATGTCAAATTCATAGTTATTGATTTTATATTGTGATTTGATTGCACGAGCAAGTTCCTATGATGTTTTTGGACTTGCATGCATATTTGGTTTGGAGCCCCGAGGGATCGGGTGAGTTTTGGATAGGCCACGGAGTGAAATTTGGACTTAGGAAATTTCTAGTGTGTTGCAGGTCTGTAGACTTTGCAATTCCGAAGCTTGGCTTGCAAATTCGAGCTCTCATATGCGAAAATTTGATCGCAATTGCGAAGAAGGCTTGGGCGGGCCCTGGATTGCAAATGCGACTAATTGATCGCAAATGCGGAGGGCCAGAGTCGCAAATGCGAAGCCCTCAGGATTTCTGAATAGTCGCAAATGCGACAATTACTTCGCAAATGCGAAGAAAGCAGAATTCTGAAGGGTTCGCAATTGTGAACCCTGGTTGCAATTGCGACATCAGAGACCTGCTAAAATGAATTTCAGACAGGATTCAACCATTTTTACAACTTTTCAAAACCTAAACAACTTTGAGCGATCTCTCAAAGACAACTACTCTTCCAAATCATTTGTAAGTCATTTCTAACCCAATTCTTTCAATCTAATCCATCTTTTTACATGATTTCAACTCAAAATCAAGGGTTTTCATTGGGAAATTGGGTGTTTTGGGTAGACCTAAGGATTTTCAAATTTTGGGAATTTGGACCTCGATTTGAGATTCGATTTCAAAATAAATTATATATTTAAGTTTGTGGGTGAATGGGTAATCGGGTTTTGGTTCGAACCTCGAGTTTTGACCATGTGGGCCCGGGGTCGATTTTTGACTTTTTGGGAAAAACATTAGAAAACCTATTTTCATGCATTAAAATTGATTCATTTAGCATTTATTGTTATAGTTAAGTAACTTGTGGCTAGATACAAGCGAATTAGCAGTGGAATCAAGAGGTAAAGCGGTAGTTAAGGCTTGAATTGTGTTCGTGGCATCGAGGTAAGTGTTTGGTCTAAACTTAGCTTGAGGTATTAGGAGTTGTGTCCTATTTGCTATGTGAATTGCTGAGTACAACGTATAGGCATGGTGACGAGTATCTATACGTTGGTGTCATGAATGCCCGTGAGTCTTAAGCTACGATTAATATGACTCCGTTTTATATTGTTCATGCCTTATGTAATATTTCTATTGTGGAACAAGGCTTGTGGAAGTAATTTTTGTAATTGAACATTGAAGAGCGTTGGCTCAAATTGTGAAATGATTTTTGGAATTATTGTTGGCGATTAAACATTATAGAGCATTGGCTCAAGTTGTGAAGTAAATGTGAAAAAGAGAAGAGGATTATGATATTGTCTTCCTTGATGGGATATTGTTGCTTTTAATGCTATCTACCTTGCCGGGATGTTGGTTCTTTGATATTGTTCCCTTACCGGGATATGATTGTTGTACTATTGTTCCCTTGCCGTTATTTTATTGTGATTTTATTTATTTCCTTGACCTTATTTCTTATGATTGTTGTTTGGGTGAGGAAGAGTGTTAAAGCACGAAGGGTGATGCTATGCATTGTATTGGTGAGAGAGTGTTAAAGCACAAACAGTAATGCCGTGCGTGATATTTGTGAGAAAGTGTTAATGTACGAAGGGTGATGTTGTGCCGTATGATGTACCATTTCATGCCTTTATATGAGTGATAATGCACGAAGGATCATTTCGTGCCATGATTGTGTAAGGTAAAAGCACGAAGGATGATGTCGTGACATTTATATTGATTTTATGGTGAGGGCGAGAGTAGAAGCACGAAGGGTGATGTCGTGCACTTGTATTTTATTTTCTTACTTTTACTGTTAATTGTGTTGTGGTGTTCTTTACATTTAACTGTTATTTTCAATTGTTACCTATTGTTTTCCCTGCAACACGATTTCCCTTTCCTATCTTTATTTGTACAGTTTTGCCTTTATTTTTTCGTTATATATGATTTAACTGCACAGGTTTATTTGGTAGTCCCTAGCCTCACTACTACTTTGCTGAGGTGAGGCTCACTTACCAACACATGGGGTCGGTTGTGCTGATGCTATACTCTGCACTCTTTTGTGCAGATCCTGGTACTGGTGCATACGAACCTTAGCTTTGGGTTTCTTCCTTCAGTCTACTCGGAGGCCCGAGGTAGTCCTGCAGGTGTCCGCAAGCCTTGGCGTCTCCTTCTATCCTTTTCTTCTGTTTCTTATATGTATTTTATAGAGAACATTGTATTTATCTTTCGGGTCCCTTATTTATAGTATTCCTTGACAATCTGTGACGTTGTAATACCAGTTTTGGGTGGTTAATGTTGTGAATTGGTATTGGCATCATTGTTAAATATTACATTTCAGTCTTCCGCTTATTAAATTTCATGTTTTTATGACTTTGGTTCTTAATTGTTAAGAAGATTAGAATGGGAAAAATATAAATAATACAAATGGTTGGCTTGCCTAGCTTATACTAGTAGGTTCCATCACGACTCCCGAGGGTGAAAAATCCGGGTCGTGACACGTTCCTCGTTCATTGGCTCCTCCGAAGGCTCGGATGACTCGATTTCCATATCATCATCCAAACACAATGTTGGAAAATGCATGGAATGAGGACTAGTATGCCCCAAATCTAGAATTGTATCACTATTTACATCCTCATATGTACACAGACTAGAGTCTTCACATATAATATTAGCTACTTCCTTCATATGACTCTAGAATGCTTTCCTCAACATGGACATTATTAATAAATGTACGGTCGAATGATTGACTCTCCACTTTTAGCTCCTCAATTTAGCATATAAGCTAATTTTCAGTTTCACACAACTCAGAACTATTTTGTTGGGTGTTACACGCACAATCTTTGCAATCAATTGAGCTCCCAAGTCGTGAATAACCTTGCCAAAGTTTTCAATCTCTTGTCCCAATTCAGCTCTTCCTTCTATTAAGTCTTTTATCCTATATGTAAATTTCTCACATTGAGCCTCATATACTTCCAATCTTTCAGCTTGTTCCACCAGCCAAGTTTGACTCAAAATCTCCTCTTTTTCAAAATTTTCCTCCTGCTGGTACTTGCTCTCTTTATTCAATTCGTTCATATTGGCCTTCATTCTTGTGATTGCTTCCCTCATTCTTTTCATATCTTTTTGATTTCATATTGTTGCTCTACTATTTGCCTCAGAATCTCCGTAATATATGCATCACGTTCCATATCATTCACTTCATTGCCCCTATCAAACTCACAAACAACATTAGAAAGATCGCAATAAGGGCTCAAATAAAGATGAAAATAATGAGGAAATTCATCCCGATGGTCATCTTCACCACCGCACATTTTATATATATTTCACACAAATGATTGAGATGTGTGCACAAATCGCTCATAGGAATATTCTGATAATTTTTCCACCAGTGAGGTCCTCCACAATATGGGCATGGATCATCAAAGTAAGAATAATCCCCATTCAAACAATTTCATTCCAAGATGTCATGTAAAAATGTTAGTAAAATTAAAAACTTGAAAATTTTTTAACTAAAAGCTAAACTTAGATAAACAATCAATAACTAAGTCTCGGGCATCGACTTTATGCGATAAAGATTAGTTGATCACATTAACTAAATCACGTAGATTGATGATGCATATAGAGATATGATCATTTAACCGGCTCATTGGATAATTTTCAATGGTTAGAATTATCATAAACTATCAATAGGATATTCTCTTGAATAATGTGATGTAAAAGCTTCATTTTGACCCGATATCATCATAATAATTGACAAGTTATTTATTGTACTTTGATACTAGACACTTATGGCCCTAAGACGATAGTTGGATATTGGGTACTATTAAATACTTATAGAATTAGTGATTGATCAGGATTGAATCTTTCAACTCTTGGTAATAAGTTTAAACTCCATATTTTCATGAATTATAACCGACCAAATTAAGACCTTGGCCAGGGCGATTGAATGAAAGAAGAAAAGAGATTCTTAGGCCATTCAATGGTTGATTATATTTGACATGAGCACATAAATGATCGCCTATTAGGATTTGACAGTTAAACCATATCCTAGGGTGACCCAGAGCAATAAGGACACAAGGAATTACTACATTACTCTACTACAGGTTCTTGAGATTAAATTGTATACTTCATACTATCCGGTCATTAAAGAGTGTTGCTAGATGCCACATGTAGATAGTATATTGATGTGATCAATTTACTATCAACTTAGTATTGAACATATGGGGTCACACTAATGAGTGTTCTGATCTCTGATAAAAGATTAATTACTTTATTATTTGATAAATAAGTTAAAGAATTTAATTAGTCAAATAAATTTGGTTATTAGTCCAAATAAAATAATTTTATATTATTTGCTAGCACAAAGGATATAATTAATAGTGTGGACAAGTTGAAATTTTCTATTTTAAATAAGAAAACTAAATTACATCTCTTCGTTAATATATATATATATATATATATATATATACTA